>BQNB010035793.1:0-48892 GCA_026074375.1 Tanacetum coccineum | reverse complement strand
CAGGCACAACAAGATTTAATGATCTTATATGTGATTGAACAATTGTCGAAACAAATGATTAATCATGTAAATAATTGGGAAAAGGCTAATAAGGAACAACATAATGAATCAGTAACCGCTGAGCTAGAGACATATAAAGAACGAGTCAAAACTTTTGAACAACCTCTTAATATTGATTTAAGCAATCGTGAAAAAATGATTGATTCTCAAATGGATGATATGATTAAAGAGAAGCTTACACTGAAAGAACAAGTTGACTCACTTGAGTAAAATCTTTCTAAACAAATCAAAGAAAAGGAATGTTTATTACAAACATTCACTGTTTTCAAAAGTGAATCCAAAGAAAAAGAAGATAAATATATGGAAAACAAAATTGATTTGTAAAAGAAGATAAAGGAACTTGATAATATTCTTTTTAAAGTGGGTCAATCTGCTCAAACATTGCACATGTTAACTAAGCCACAAGCCTTATTTAATAATATACACAAACAAGCTCTAGGTTATCAAAATCCGTTTTACCTTAAGAAAACTCAGCAGATTAAACCAACCTTGTATGATGGTATTGTTATGTCTGATAAACATGTTGCTATGCCTGTGATTGATGATGAGGAAACATTGATTTTGGAAGACGAGAGTCGATCAAAAATGTCTAAAAAAGAAAAGGATCCAGAGGCCATTAAACAAAACATTTCTCATAAACCTATTGATTATAAAAAGTTAAATAGACTAGCTGATGATTTTGGGAAACGTTTTACTCCACAACAAGAATTGTCAGCTGAACAAGCTTTCTGGTTGCGTATGACCAATCCTACCAGTAAACCTTCTGATGCATCCCTTGTCAAAATAGAAGCTCCTAAGTAACTTTCTAAGATAAGCTTGGTGAATGAAAGCTTTAAAAAACTTAAATTTCACCTTGTCAGGTTTGACAATGTGGTGAAGATAAGGACTACACCTGATGCTCGTTCAGAAGGTGAATGGGGGTTTGAACATACAAAAGCTGTTTTTAACAATGAAAATATTCCATTTCTAAAATCTTTAAAAGACATCTTCAATGTATTTGATAGAGATCTTCTAAATGAAATAATGGAAGTACAGACAGTTTTTTACCAAATGGACGTTGCTGTTCAATAGTCTTCAGTTGACAAACAATGTTTAGAAATTGCTAAAAACAATTACTTTTGGAAAATGATCGACTCTTACAACAAATCATGTCTCAAGATGTTCTTTTAACTGTGATGAATTCTATGTCTTTGATTGGTGAATCTGTGAATATGGTTAGAAAGAGAAATGAATCTTGTGATAAGTGTTTTAATCTTGAGGCCGAGCTTTTGAAATCACAAAATGCGCATAATGATCTTTTGAAAAGTCACTCACAACTTGAAAAATATTATATTTCTCTTGAATTATCAATACAAATGAATCAAGAAATTTTTCAAAAAGATGAATCTTGTAATAATCAAAATGCTCTCGAAATTCTAGAATTTTTTGAAAATAAGGATTTGAAAGTTCAGCTACAAGACAAAGACACTACCATATGTAAGTTGAAGGAAATTATAAAATCAATAAGAAAAGTCCAAGGAAGAGAATGTAAATTATGATTATTGTGAAATTGAGACCAAAAATGTAGAACTGGAAAATAGTGTGGCAAAATTGCTTTCGGAAAACGAGCGCCTCTGTAATGAAATTAATCATGTGAAACAAGGTTTTAAAGACCAGTTTGACTCAATCAAAAAGACACGTAATCGTACTAAAGAACAAAGTGGCTCTTTAATTGATAAACTGAACTTAAAATCTGCCGAAAATAAGGATTTAAAAGCTCAAATTCAAGATAAGGTTTTTGTGATAACGTCATCGAAAAACAATTTACGAAAAGTAAAAGGAAAATAAATTGTTGATATTGCTGCACCAATACCATCTGCCAACACTATTGTTCCAGGAATGTTCAAGCTAGACTTAGAACCTTTGGCTCCTAGGTTATTGCAAAATAGGGAAGCTCACATAAATTACCTTAAGTACACTCAGGAACAAGCTGATATTCTTCAGGGAATAGTCGAACAAGCTAAAGCAACACAACCTATAGATAAAGAGTTAGACTTTACCTGTAAGCATGCCTAATGAATTCAGGAGTTACTTGTATATGTTTGATATACATGCCCCAATGTGATTAAACTTAATGCAAAAAAGGTTGTTGTCACACCCAAAAAAAATGTCAAGAAAGTTAGGTTTGTTGAACCTCTCACATCCTCAAGCAACATTAAACAGGTAGAGTCTTCTAATACATTAGATTCTAACACCCTTGTGTTGTCTTCTACATGAGTGAAGTGTTCTACTAGTAATTGCGGATCAAAGCCTCCAGGCAATAAAAGGAATGATAGGATCTTGCAAACACCAAATAGGAAAAAGAAGAATAAAGTAGAAGCCCAACTTAGGAAAGTTAATAAAACGAATCATGTTGTTAAACTTATTTGTGATGTTGATGTTAAGCATTCACTGTCAAATGTGAATTCTGAAATTCCCTGTGCTACTTGTAATAAATCTGTGTTTGATGGTGTTCATGATAAATGTCTTCTTAATCCTGTGTAAAATGGGAATAACCATACTAAATTTGCTAAGAAACATAAAAACAAAATATTTGGAAACCTACGGGTCATGTATTCACTGAAGTAGGATTTAAGTGGAAACCAACAGGCAGAACCTTCACTATATTTGGTAATTCGTGCCCTTTAACTAGGTTTACCTCAACTAACGTAGTGTCTCATAAGCAAACCACTTCCCACTTAGATGATATACAAAAACCAGAGATTAGAGTATATAGCAGGAAACCCAAAAATGTTAAAAATATAGGTTCAAGTAAAATAGCTAAGATTGTAGAATCTAAGAATGCTAACCACTCAGAACCCAATCAAACTTGGGGATCCAATGCAACAGATATTCCATCATCTTCTTCTCTTGTCATGACAGGTTGTCCAGATTGTACTCTGGTATCTGGACTCTGGATGTTAGAAACACATGATAGGCAATCGCTCTCAGCTCATGAACTTTGTCAGTAAATTTCTAGGTACTGTTAGATTCAGGAACGACCAAATTGCAAGGATTCTGGGGTATGGTGACTATCAGCTAGGAAACGTTGTTATCTCAAGGGTATACTACGTTGAAGGACTTGGACATAACTTGTTTTTTGTTGGTTAATTTTCTGATGCGGATCTCGAAGTGGCATTTCAGAAAAACACTTGTTTTATTCGCAATTTAGAAGGTGTTGATCTACTTTCAGGGTCCCGAGACATAAATTTGTACACAATTTCTCTTGATGACATGCTTAAATCATCTTCGATCTGTCTTCTATCCAAAGCTTCAAAGACTAAGAGCTGTTTATCGCACCGTTGATTATATCATCTCAACTTCGGTACTTTGAACAAGCTAGCTAAAGACGGTCTTGCATGAGGAATTCCTAGACTTAAATTTCAGAAAGATCATTTTTGTTTAGCATGTGCATTAGGGAAAAGCAAAAAATCCTCTCATCAATCCAAAGCTGAAGACACTAACCAAGAGAAACTATATCTTTTGCATATGGATTTATGTGGCCCAATGCGTGTGGCTAGTATTAACGGGAAAAGGTATATCTTAGTGATAGTTGACGATTACTCAAGATTTAACTAGGTCAGATTTTTGAAGACAAAAGATGAAGCTCCTGCGGCCATCATCAAATGTATTAAAAACATACAAGTTCGTTTGAATGCCACAGTCCGGAATGTTTGAACAGATAATGGAACCGAATTTGTCAATCAGACACTTCGCGAATGGTATGAAAATGTTGGCATCATACATCAAACTTCTGTAGCTCGCACTCCTCAGCGGAACAGTGTTGTCGAAAGGCAAAATCGAACTCTTGTTGAATCCGCATAAGAGAAGCTCGGTCTTGAAGAAAACTAGCGTTTCATAGCTCTTTAGTTAGTTAATTAATTAATGTTTTAATGATGTAAACGGGCCAAGATACAAAAATCCCAGATAAAGCCCACAAAGGCAGATCCCCTTTAGAGTATAAATACTCTTTGTTCTTATCATTATTAGGTAAGCTAGTCAATATTATTGTTAGGGCTTCTAGCCACCAAAAATTTTCTTTCAATTATCAATAGTCTTTATTTTTCTTGCATCTTGATTCTACACATCATTGTTAAGGTTTGTATGAATGATCATGGAACCTACAATTGGTATCAAGAGCCTACAAGATTGATGAATTGATTTGGTTTGTTTTTTTTTTTTTTCTTGATTTCGAAAAAAAAGGGGATTCAAAATTTTTTATTGGTTTGCTTGATTCCTTGATTCATAGATGGTTTATGTTTAAATCTATATCATTAAACCATCTGTTAGAAATCAACGATACGCAGTGATTTTCTTTTGTTATTCATACCTTTTTGAGGTTCGAAAAGATTAACAAAAACAAAAGGGAGTCTTGATTTTTTGGTTCGATTTAATTAAAAAAAAAGTGCATAGATTTTTCTTTTTGTTTGGTTCGCATATAAAAAAAATAGAAAGAAGACTTGATTTTTGTTTGTGGTTCGGATTGGAAAAAGAAGAAACAAAGATAGTAAATCTTGTTTTCGAGGTCTGGATCGTGTCATACTTACTATTCGCGCTAAATCTACATTTTTGTAGTGAATTCTGTGAAAAAACAAGGTTGTATCGAGTGAAATATTTGCAAGCAACACAAAATTTTAGACCTATCACATAGCATAAGCCATCAAGAGCCGAACCGAAAGAAGGACTCCGACAACCGTACGAGGTTTTATCCTTGAAGAACCGGAACAAACAAACCTTAGCTTAGGACGAACGAGCCACTATCCTTGAGTCAACGCGAGACAAGCTCAATAAGAAGGACAACCGATCAAGCACCACCTTTGTCAACCGATCGTGAGAAAAAGCCTTCTACAACCGAACGAGTGTTTTCATTCAGCAACCGATCGAGTTAAACTTATTAAGGACCGATCTAGCTGCTTTCTTCTAAACCGAATGAGCTTAAGCCACAAAACCAACGAGTTCTTTCCTTTCATCAACCGAAAACAGATGCACAACCTAGTTGGAACGAACAAGCACTTCAGTGTAAACCAAACCATGTTAAACCTTCAAGAACCGAACAATACAAAGCCTCAAGGACCGAATAGCCGTGTCATGAGTTGGACGGAACGAGTTCCAACTCTTCAACACCGAACGAGTGACATACTAAGTTGGAACCGAACGAATAACCTCTTCTGAACCGAACCAAGACCACACCACAAGGACCGATACCATTACAGACCTTAAATGAACCGAACTAGTTAATCACTTCACAAACCGAACTAGTTAAGAGTTTTAATTGCATCGAACCAAATAATCCAAAGACGAACAAACAAAAATATAAACACAAATCAAACAATCACAATCACCTTGCGATCCCTATCATATCATACTTACATTAAAAATGTCAACTTATACAGAATCCAGTGGCAAGCGGGAACGGACAATCTACCTCCTATGTTGGTTAGAAGTGAACTACATTTCTTGGAAATTCGTTAATCATAGTACATTTCGAGGAAAACCACTTGGCAAACTGATCTGGAACTCCATTCAAAATGGACCTTCACCACACCCTATGGTTACTGATGCTCCAACTGAAGGTCAGACAGGAGTAAACATGCCAAGAATGAAACTTGATTTAAGTTTACCAACACCTTAGAGACAACCCAACCGTGAGAATGCAATACACAAGCTAAATCAATTCTCAGTCAAGGAGTCCCACTCATATTTCCACATCCGAATCAAACAAACACAGCTAAGATTTGGATAATTGGAGATGCTTATGCAAGGTTCAAGGCAGACTTATACAGCAAAGACAGGAAGACCCTTTTTGATGAGTTCGAAACGAATTCGTGCCATATGGCAAACGAACCAATTCATGACTATTGTTGTACGTTTCCATAAGCTGGTGAATGATATGAAGATTACACAGCTTGAAATTCCTACTCATCAGCTGAACACCAAGTTTGTCAACAATCTTCCAACTTACTAGGGCAAATATGTGACAAATGTCAAGCAGAACATGGACATTTCAATAACGAACTATGTTCACATTTATACCCACCTGAAAGCCTATGAGCCTCACGCCAACAAGACTCTCAAAAAGCAAGAGCAGTCATTCAAGTAGGTCATTGAATCCGATTGGCTATATGCTCAAGCAACACCAACCACATCTCTCCACCACACTCTAACCTCACAAACCATAAACAGCCTGTTTGTCTCCAAAAGAACCAATGAGGCCACTAACACAGAAGCAAATTTTTATGTGTTTCCAGAAGTAGTTTCCTCCTACCAATAACCAGCTCAGGTCATCCTCCAACTCGAGGACACATGCTATGGTGCATGACGGCCAAATTGTTACTGAAAACCGTTTCGAGTAGAAGAGCTCCACGGAATGTTGAAACACAGGATCGAGAGGCAATCAAAAGATATGGTAATGTAACACATCTTATATGGAAGAAGTGTGATAATGTTATAACTGCACGATGGGAAGGGCATGTTGCATAGGCAGTGCAAAGAAACCAAAGAGAGCGAAGGATCTCAGTACTGACAAGGATAAGAGGCTACACAAGTTAAGCAAAGGAAAAGGAGAGTATACTCTTGTGCAGAAGCTGAAGCAAGTCCTTGAGCCAAGTGTGGAATTGTACTTCTCCCAATGAACAACCACAGGCGAATGGCTTACAACAAACATCTTCGAAGTCAACCAAAGGATGCTTTAGATTCAGACATATGATGAAGACTCGCTTCCAATGCTGCAGGCTGCTTATCATGGACCAATCTGTTCATCCACCAATGGAACAATCATCATGAGAATGAGGTACACCCCAATGCTATTTAATAATAAATGATAGTGTGAATTATCAGCTCTGTCTCATGAATGCACCACGAAGAACAAATCATACACTGAAGTTGAGTCAGAGGCTTGATGGAATAATACGGACTACGTATCCTCACTTAACTTGAAACGCAGAGCCCAAGTTGTTTCCAACTTGGTATCTACTGAGTCATTCTGCTAATATCTCTATGTTACCATTCTTGATGAAATGCGAGATACTCTAATGAAAAAACTCATGGGAGAGGAACAATACAGATCTCAGTCTTTGAAAACAGAATTTAACACTGAGCTTGGCAAAATGTAAGCCTAGAAATTGTTCCGTCTAGATGACCCTAACAGGTTAAACTTAACCTTAGAACGCCAGTTAGACAGGAACAAAACTAGTGACTCAGCGTAACAAAAGAAACGCTGAACTTGAGCAAGAGAAAGTAATGCTAGAAAACACACCTAAAAAGGTAAAATGAATTCAATTAAATTTTTTGAAATAAATGAAAAACAAAAAGGTTTAACTGACAAAAAGAAACCTTAAGGATAAATACCCTCGATGAAATCGTATGTTTAACAAAGTGCAAACAAGTTAGCCTATTGATGCTTTTACAAAAGTTTCAAATGCAACTCATACTATTCCAATGCTTTCAAAGAAAG
Organism: Tanacetum coccineum; assembly: GCA_026074375.1. Lineage (NCBI taxonomy): Eukaryota > Viridiplantae > Streptophyta > Magnoliopsida > Asterales > Asteraceae > Tanacetum > Tanacetum coccineum. The sequence continues at coordinate 41,361 of BQNB010035793.1, read as the reverse complement.
CAAAAAAGCATCACAGGACTTGCACAAGATATTCTAGTCGCAAGTAACCATGGATATGGGAAAAACTCCCGTTAATAATGCTAGTAAAAGCATGGGATACTGATTGAAAACATTAGCCATGCTAAAGTCATAGGCTAAAATGAAAGGAAATACCATGGCACGTTAGAGTTAGATCCCGAAAGGGATCTATGAGAAGCTAAAAGCCCTCAAAGTTCGTTCCTCATAGGAAACTGTCCCGAGACAGGTGTATTGGCTTCTTGCCATTGAAAATGCTAGTCAAGCTAGTCCACCAGCCACACCTGTTACTCCTTAATTGCCTAAAAGTCCCGCCTCCCTAGTTAAGTTCTTGCTAACCCTACACAAAATTAAGGCTGTTATTTCCTAATGAAGCGATTCAAAAAGAAAGAACAACAATCAAACCTCTCTATATGTGTCTCTCCTATGTTATGAATACGCAAATATTTGCTTTGCCAACAAGTTGTACTTTTCTGATTATTTCAAGACACACGTACAAACTGCTGATGACACAATTGTCAAGGAAGTAGCAGAATTTAAGGAGATTCACTATGCGTTAGAGGATGAATATGAACGTTGTGTGCTTGAAAATAAAAACATGATAATAGAGAAGAAAAATCTTTTAATAAAAAATGACAGCTTAATTACTGAATGTTTAGAGAAAGATATCTGCATTATTGTCTTGCTATTTGATATGTTGTGCCCCCCTAGTTCGAATTGCCTTTGCGAAAAGAACTTAGATCTAATTGCGATAGTGAACACACCAAAGTCTGTAAACTTGAAGCTGTGATTTAAAGAACAACAAATGTTGACTGAATCTGAAAAACGTGTGCTTTATTTGAAAAGAAATCACGTTAATTACAAGTAAACTTTCAAAATATAAAGAATTCTCACAACCATGATGTATGTGAAAATACTGAACTCAAGCTTACAACTATTGAAAATTTTGAAGATTAACAAGTTTAAAGGATCAGCTTCAAGGAAAACGACACCATCCAAAAAAAAGAAACTTGCAAACTCATGATCACAGCACGAGAATGTTGAATGTAGATCACTGTAGTAGCTTAGATAAGCAGCTTAGAACTGAGTTGACTCAGTTGAAGATATGATTACCCTCACTTAGGATTCAGCTAGATGCCCTTAAAGTAGAAACATGAGTCTGAAAAACCGTGTATGATGAACTGTCTAAGTCAACTACTCACTCACATGTACTGCGTACACTGAAAAAGCTTAGTGCCATCACTGCAGATCATACAAAGCTGCAAGCCCAATGACTGGTAAAACAAGTATGGACCTTCAAAAACCTCAGAGAAACCAAAGTAACTTGCTTCACCATGGATATTACCACAGTGCCGTAATGAGAAAATATATACTACAGATGTACCGTTCAAATCAACAAGTTAATTCAGTGACTCCTAGCTGTGAGACTTGTGGTGGTCCACATTTTTATTATGAGTGCCAAACCGCTGGTGGCTACACTCAGGACGTATATGCTACTTTAGGGACCTACAATGCGGGTAGTAATTCCTACCAACCTCAAGGTAACCAAAATCTGCTTAGCTATCGTTCTAATAATTTCCTCGGACCACCCGGTTTCAATCCACCAAATAATCAAAAACAGGGAAATAATCAATGTTTTCATAAAAATCAAAACAGGAATGCGCAAAACCAAAATAGATTTAATCAAGGTCAGGGTTTCAATCAGAACAGTGGTCGGAATTTTAACCAGGGTAATAATTACAATTAAAATTAGAGATATAATCAAAACCATGGTCAAAATTATAATCAAAACCAAGTTCCAAATTAATCTCCTTCTGATGAAGTGTTAAGACAGTTGTTGATATCAAACCAAAATCAACAGGCTTTTAATAAATCTTTACAAAATGAAATGACAGAAATGAAAAAGGTTCTACTTCAGAGACCTCAGGGTACGTTGCTTAGCAACATAATACCTAACCCTCATGAGGAGATTAAAGCAATTACCATATGAAGTGGTAATATTTTAGCTAGACCCTCAGTTTCACCACCTACTCCTTCTTCTTCTATAGAGTAGGTAGAATGAGACCCGAAGACGATCACGGACCAAGTACTCACCGAGAGTACCACTAGAGTCCTACCTTCGGTAGTCCAGCCATCTCCCTCGTCTAGACCTTCTGAGATTCCTTCCCCTCTCACTTCTTCTTATTTTAAGCTTCCTAAGCAGAATCCTCATTAACCTCAAATTCCTTATCCCTTGAGGTTGAATAAGGAGAAGCTTCAAGACAAGTCTGATATTCAAGTCCATAAGTTCTTTCAAATGTTCAAGAAACTTCATTTCATTATCAGTCTTGCCGAAGCTTTAGCTCTTATGCCTAAGTACCATAAAATGTTAAAAGATCTCCTTTCCGATAAGGAGAAACTATTAGGTTTGGCAAATACTTCTCTGATTGAAAATTGCTCAGCGGTCCTCCTCAAAAACCTTCCCGAGAAACTTGGAGACCCTAGGAAATATCTCATTCCATTTGACTTTCCCAAGCTTGAGAAATGCATGGCACTAGCCGACTTAGGTGCCAGCATTAACCTTATGCCACTCTCTATAGGGAATAAATTGATGCTTCCTGAACTTGTACCTACTCGTATGACCCTCGAGCTAGCTAACAGATTTATTGCATATCCAGCTGGTATAGCCGAGGATGTCTTTGTACAAGTAGGTAAGTTCACATTCCTGGATGCCTTTGTTGTCGTCAAATACGATGTTGATCTTCGTGTTCCCCTTATTTTAGAAAGACCCTTCTTGAGGACGGCTCGAGCTCTAGTCGACGTCTACGAAGAAGAGCTTATTCTGAGAGACGGTGATGAAAAATTGATCTTTCATGCTGATAATATTTAGAAACATCCTCATAAGTATAACACTCTGTGTTTTCAAGTCATTGACGACGTCGATAAATGTACTATTTATTTTTAGTGTTGTACGCGTTTGCTTGTGATTTCATGAATTAAGTTTAAATCGCGTAAGCTAAAAATTAGCGTTCAATGTAAACGGGCATCAAACAATTAAATGTTTACATCAAACAAGGGTTAAGTGATTATTTCGAGGATAATTATTAACTTTGTTCATTTTATTTTTATCGGATACGTAAAGTGTATACGTTTCGCGATAAATTGCGTTTAGGCACTCCCGGAACCACAAAAACTTTTCTACGCTTCAACAAATACCCACATTTATACCCAATACATAAAAACTACAAAAATATATTATGTATATCATGTATATGCCGAAATTCTTGCCATTTATACAAGTGATATATGAAAAACTCTTCCAAGTTGGTCAAAAGAACACCATACCTCTTTAATGCCACACCATGCTTTGTTTCTTTGACCTAAAGACCAAGACCATGACCATGAACCATTCCTATGACCATAACATGTTCCCTTGACTAGAACTACTTCTTATATACATGCATTACTAGCAAAATAACTCACACATGCTTAAACACTTAGTAAAAATCAAACAAAAACCCTCTTTTGACTCTATAGAGCTCACGGCTCAAAACCAAGACCAAACCAAACCCATACAAAATTTTCTACAACCCATACACACTTATACACATCTATTCTAAGTCATTCTAAGGTGATCCCAAGCATTGGCTAACCATATTCAAGTAATAATCAAGAGAAAGAAAGCTAGGGTTTTTATTAAGAAAACAAGGGTTTTATTTGTGCAAGCTTTGGTTTTGTGGCTAAACAAGGGTTTAGCACTTGGTTATCATCATCATCATCATCACACATCTTAAGGTCCATTTGAACTCTTTATGTTCTTATAATTTTCATTTTTATGCATATGATTATTCTATTTAGCTTATATCACCATTTAGGTTTTATTCAATGAAATGATAGTTTATATGAAATGATCATTTTACACACTCTATTACATGTGGTTTTAAGCTTAAATCATGTTAAAAATGAATGAGAAAATATTGTATCAAGTTATTTTGGTGTAAAAATGATTATGGGTAAATTAGGGTTTATAATAATTCTTAATATGTTTCAAGTGAAAGAAATACAAATGACATGTTAAGGTTAATTATGGACTTATATTGATGTTATATGATCATTAAAATGAGGTTATATCAAAATGAGAAAACTTGTACACTTATGATTTATATGAAAAATGGCTATACATGAACTTATGGTAAAATGGATAAATTATAAAAGTTATGCCTTATCATGTATTATGAAGGACTTATAAACTTTGGACAAAATGACTTTTATGGGATTATAGACATAATATACATATGACATATGATATATATAAAGTGTAAAACTTGTAGTAAAAAAGTATAACGTGGGTAAAATATGAAAAACAAAGGCCAAAAAATGAATTAAGAATGTCATGCAACATTCTGTCCCAAGAGTGCTATAAAATATCTTATTTTATATTTTTTATAAATAAGTTCATTTCACGCGAATTCGAAAAGGTAAGAAACTTGTTAAACGGATATTAAAACGGAAAAAGTTACGTAAAAAACGATGTTTTAAAACTAGTTAATAAACGAAGTCGTAAATGAATTTTTATAAAAACATTTTTATAAAAATTATAAACAGCAAGTGTTGATATTTTTAACAAATAATACATATTTTTAGGATTCCAAAATGATAAGAATCGTAATTTTTCAATTAATAACGAACGAGTTATGAATTTCGCGAGTTTACGACAATTAATACTTTTATAAAACTATTTTTATAAAAGTTACTATTCATGACAGAAAGTTATATTTTTGTAAACCTCATAAATATATAGAACTTTCAATTACGAGAACGTCCTCGAAAGAATCACTAAAAACGGAGCTATAACGAATAAAATACGACGTTTACGGGATTTACGACAATTAAATCGATAAAAATATATATAAGGTCTGATGTGAACAGTAATTTTTACTGTTCACCAGTAGGTCCGAAATTCGAAAATGTCAATTTATGATAACTCGTCTTGATACGAAAAGATGGGCATAAGAAACGCGGGAATCGGGCTTAAAACGCGAAAGTTACGCCAGTTTTGCTAAAACGGTAATTATAAACGTTTTTACTTATTAAACACAATTTTACCAAAACCATTAGTTGGTGATTGAGCTATATAGAATATTATGTGGTTATCAAAGTACTATATTACTAGGGAGTTTCATAATGAGGCCTCTTCGGATGACGTATCGACGAGTTGTTGGATTTACGATTTAAAGTGTCCTAACTCCTCGTACGTCATGTCATGACCTCTTTAATTATGATAGCCCGAACGATAGTACGATGTAACAACTATAGGATTACATTCAATGTTATCAATTAAAGTACTCGGTACTTATACGACCTATGATAATTTAGGTTGCATTCGATCTTTTACGTGACGCATTATCTGCGATATTTGGATTATCAGAACTCAAGGTGAGTTCATAGCCCCACGTTTTACATGCTTTTGTTTTACAAAGTTTTTGGGGTGAAAAACATGCAATGTTTTACAACTGGACACAAGTGGTTAAGTTTCACATTATGATTACATGTTGCCTAAGTAGCGATAACCCAATCTGAGCCCATTAATAATGGAACTTTTAATTTACGTGCCGCGAATGTTTTATAAAATAGATCTTTTGGTTTTGACAACCCGTTTTTCGGGTGATTAGCTATCACTAGGGAAATAGAGAACATATACCATGTCGATTAGAGGTGTTGAGGGTTAGAACATCACCACGGGCCAATGTAGGCCATTTAATTTGGTTATTCATACACGTCTCAAGATTCAGTGTCATGAGCTTAGAGCAACGTAATTACATTTATATGATGTCTGCATCTGTTGCATTATCATACACTTGGGAAATCTTGTGGTCCTACAATATATGATTTATCAAACCTATGAATTCACCAACATTATTGTTGACGTTTTAAAGCCAATGTTTTTCTGGGGATCAGTAAAGCAAGAGGGACAAGAGTTACATGAGGTTTGATTTGGGATATCATGCAATAAAGATTTTGTCGCGATACATTTTGTTAACTTATTGGGCTAGAAATCTTTGTATTTGAATAGTTGAACATGTTAAGCTTCGGGCTTATGTAACAATTACTTTGTTAAATCCAATGTATTGTTTTCAAACGACTTTTTGGTCGTTCTATATATATCTTGTGTTATTGATCTGAGAAGTAACACGCCCCGGCCCCTTATTCCGCCCGGACCCATATTCCGCTGCGACCCAATTTGGGGGTGTTACAGATTGGTATCAAGAGCCAAGGTTATAGAGAACCAGGTCAAATGTTTTTGCTGGACTATAACCGTTTTCAAAAGTTGTTTTATAACAAAGGGATTACACGGGACATACATATGTGCATACATTCATGCATACACTACTTGTTGCATTAGTTGGTTGGACTAGATGCATTCATATTTGATATACATGTTATGATATAAATGTATATTACTATAAGAGTCTTATATTAAGTACTAATATAAGCTATTTTGAATTTTCAGATTCAGTCATGTCAGATTCGGATGAATCAGGGATTACACACACGGAGGTTTCCAGCCCATTTGAGGATCTATCAGACATCGGATCACCTAGAGCCGATGATCACGAGTTACTTGAGCTACCTTACATGCCAGAGGACCCATACTTGGAGGCCGCTCTTCAGGCACCACCCTCTCCAGATTATGTGCCTGGCCCGGAGGAGCCAGAGCATGCACCACCTTCGCCAGATTATGTTCCAGGTGCAGAGCATGCTGATGATGAGATCGTTGCTGAGGACCAGCCGTATGCTGAGGATGCCTCACCCATTGCACTGTCACCTGATTATGTTCCGGAGTCTGATCCTGAGGCAGACCCGGAAGAGGATGACGATGAGGACCCTGAGGAGGATCCTATCGACTATCCTGCTGATGGAGGAGATGATGAGATGGACATTGAGGAGGATGAGGACGCTGATATGGACATCGATGCCGATGAGGAGGATGAGGATGACGAGATGGATGTTGAGATTGACGAGGAGGCGGAGGAGGAGCACTCAGCTCCTGCCTACCCTGTAGTTGTTGCCTTACCAGCTACTGCCCCGTCTGCAGAGGAGACTGAGCCGTTTGAGACTGATGAGTCTGCGGCTACACCACCACCTCACCCTGCATATCGTATGACAGCTAGGATCACTATTCCGGAGCCATTACCTGTACCAGCATGGTCTGATTCTGAGGTTGCCAGATTACTTGCTATATCTTCCCCACCAGCATCACCACTATCTCCATGGTCTTCATCACCACCCCAGATTCCTTTCCCACTATCACCACCCTCACCTGTATTGACAGCACCACCTCCTAGTCCTATTCGTTCATTGGGCTATCGAGCTGCTACGATTCGGATGAGAGCTGAGGCTGCAGCTACTTCCCATTCACTACCATTACCACCACCCTTCATACTCTCCCCCACCAGACCAGATGCACCACCACCCTTGCCTACATCAGCTCCTACTTCATTCCCACCACTATTACTACCCTCTGACCGTCAGAGAGAGGACAGACCCGAGGTTAACCTACCACCTCGGATGGGATTAGGTATCGCTCTGGGTCCCAGGTATGAGGTAGGAGAGAGCTCCGCCGCTGCTGCTGCTAGACCAGCTGGAGGTCTTAGGGCAGATTACAACTTTGTTGCCACTATGGACAGGCAGATCAGACGTGACCCAGAGAGATATGTCGGATATGGGATCACGGATTCATGGGATGAGATTGGGTCAATATTTGAGGGGGGGAAACTGTCAAAATCATCTTCTTCATGATTAATAAGGTGTCAATTGGAAAAGGTTTTAATGATATCAGAAGAATATTTCAAGGGGATTTTATTAATTTTAACTCAATCGGACTTTATTTGTTATATGTTTAATCTTTTAGGGGTATTAATGCAAACTGTGAGATTTTTTTTCTTGTTTACTAAACCTTAAGGACTAGTTTTGCCATTTAGAAAATTTGATAGCCTTAGGAATATTTAAATAGAAAAATTAAAACATTATTGAACCTCAGGGGGCATTTATGCCAAACCTGAAAAGATTTGAACATAAACACCCTCCTTGTCACTCTGTCTCTCGTCACACACACACATAAACCTTAAATCCACCATTGTTAACTGGAAAACCCTCAAGAACTCATTTCAATCCTTGTTAAAGCTATAAGGTACACGTGGTTAACGCTAAGCTTTCCTATATTATCTGACCCAATCATGATTTTTATGCTTGAAAAACCCTAAATTCGAACTAAGTTTGGTTACCATCAAAAAATTTGATGAAAAAATAAATTGATTAAGGGGTTTTGGTCTAAATGGGGTCTAGATGTTGTGCCCAAAACAGTTTTTAATGGGATCACTTCTCTCAAAGTGTTTTGATCGTTTTCTTGAAATTCGAATTAAGTAAAAATGGGCAAAAACTTGAAAAAGTTTATGGGTTTAGGTTTAGAACTGATATAATGAATGATTGAGTTGCATATTGAATGTTTTTAAACATGCTTGTTTGATAAGAATCTTGAATATTTTAGGTTTCGTGTTCAAATGGCTCGAAAATTTGGCATAAATCAAGATTTTTGTAGTTAATTCATGTTAAAAAGATGTTAGAATAATTCCTAGATGCTATGTGACCATGAAATAATAGATATTGTTTCTTGAATAAGGGAAAAATGTTAGTGTAAAAATCTAAACAGGCGAACTATACGTTCTTTCATAACTCAGGCGAACAATAGATAGGGATTACACAAGAGAACTATACATATATGATTACACAAGCGAACTATACGTATATGGTTGCTCAGGCGAATTATACAATCCTGCATAGGTGAACTATACGTGCATCAGTTAGACAGGAAAACTATACATACCTAATTACAACAGGTGAACTATACGTAGGTGCCTAACACAGGCGAACTATACATAGGCTCTTAACACAGGCGATTTATACACTATCTATAGGAAAACTATACTTGATTTTTTTTCTTGTAGAACAAATCTCATAATCTTGGTAATCCAATAGCATAACCTTATCTAAGTAGAATTATACCCCTACTCACACTTAGTGATTATTCATCGGATTTAATTTACCTTCTAGAAATCTTAGTATTGACTTGATTCAATAGTTTGGCCTATAATAATGGGTATATGAAGTGTGGTGTGTCTCTCCTTTTTTGGCATGTGTATTGGTTCTTGCATTTGTGTGCATGTGTAGTAACTTGTTGCCTAGTAATTATTTGCCTATCCCCTGTTGTAAATACTGTTGTCCTGCATCAATAATCGTGCATCATGGTCTAAATTGTCTATCTGTTCTATATATATTTATTTGTATATGAACTGTATGTGACAAATCTTAGCAGAATCATGTCTTCCATCACTGCTCAACAAACCAAGCTTGATCTTGAGCTTGTTCCCAAAGAGAATAGACTTGATATCAGAAAATGCAATGGAAGAATCCCTCGCGGATTGACACCAAGAGAACCCACATTTCAAGTCGTTCTGGATGCTATCGCTCTCACTCCATGCTATCCTGCATTTCTCATCACTGCGGATGTCCCTGAAGTGTACATGCACCAGTTCTGGAATTCTGTGTACAAGCATGACACCTTCTACAGATTCAAGATTGACAAGAAGAAACGATTCAAACTTACTTTGGAAGTCTTCAGAGATATCTTTCAGATTTGCCCAAGAGTACCGGGTAGAGACTTTGATCCCCTTCCTTCTGAAGAAGACACTGTGTCTTTCTTAAGAGAACTCGGTCATACTGGGGAGATCAATTCACTCAATGATGTTGTTGTCGATCAGATGCATCAACCCTGGAGAACTTTTGCTGCTCTTATCAATCGGGGTTTATCTGGAAAGACTAGTGGTCTTGACAAGCTTCGTCTCTCCAGAGCTCAAATCCTTTGGGGTATGTTCTATCAGAAAAATGTAGACTATGTGGAATTACTTTGGGAAGACTTCATCTACCAGATTGAAAACAGAGTCTACAAAAAGCAAGAAAAGATGTACTACCCTCGATTCACCAAAGCTATCATTCACCACTTCCTTATTCAAGAAAAGTCACTTTCCTAGAGAAACAAAATTAGGATGCACACCTCCAAAGATGACTACTTGATTAATTCCTTAAGATTTGATTAATTCCTTAAGATTTGTCTCTGCAAAAGAATCAACTCAGATCTATGGAGCTATTCTTCCTGAATGTTTGACCAGTCCAGCGATGAAGGAAAGTAAAGCGTACAAGACTTATCTAGGCTATGCTACAGGTGTTGTACCTCCCAAGATGGCTCAAAAATTTAAGAAAGCTTCTCCATCTAAGATAGACAGTGATCTAGTCCTTGTAGATGAAGAACCTGTCCAGAAAGGCAAACGAGTTAAGAGACCTTCCAAGAAGTCTACAACTAAGCCAGCAGCAGGTGTCGTCATCAGAGAGGCTCCTGTGGAAACAAAGTCTAAAAGTAAGGAAAAGGAAAAGGTGGATGTTACTCGTGGGAAAGGAATTGAATTGCTATCTGAAGTAGCTTTGACAGAAGAAGCTTAGATGAAAGAAGTAAGAAAGAAGAGCTTAAGGGACTTTCACAAGACACATCCTAGTGGTTCTGGTACGGTTGCCAAAAAACCACCAAGTGTTGATAAGATCATACCTATTGTTACAAGTGAAGGAACTACTAAGAGTGAATCTGAGTCTTGAGGAAATGATGAAGACGACAGCAACAATGATCAAGATTCAAGTAATGAAGACAGTGAGCAGGAGAATGAAAGTGAAGAGCAAGTATTTGATTAAGAGCAAGAAGAAGAATTTGAAGATGATGATCAAGAAGATGAGGAGTTTGTTCATACTCCCTCTCCCACTGATGATAAAGATGATGATAATCTGGAATCAAAAAGTGATGATGTGAATAAAAGCAATGAAGAAAGTGATGATGTAAATAAAAGAGATGAAAAAAGTGATGATGTGATTAAAGGCGATAAAGAAATTATTCAAGGTGAGGGTGCTGATGCTGAAATGATTGACGATCAACAAGGGAATGAAAATTTAGAGACTACTCAAGAACAAGTTGTTGAAGATTCTCATGTGACAATTTCTACTGTTACGAAGAAGACAGAAGTTCATATTACTAGTTCTTCTTGTTCATCCGACTTGGCATCCAAATTCCTAAATTTTGTAGATATTCCTCATACTGATGCAGAAATTGTTTCTCCACTAGATGTTCATGTCTGTGACACCCCGTAAGAAAACTAGATCCTCTTTTCGTTAAGTAAAAATCATGTACTGCAAGTTTGCAGGTTTACTAATAATTTTCAACGAGAAGTCATCTTATGATCGTCAATGCATTATTTTTGTCATAGAAAGTTTAATTCGCACGCGAATATCACCATTATTACTCTGTGTCTAAAAGGATATTTTAGAACGAGTAGCGATAAGAACCATATTTAGTTCACTTTGTGAAACGCGGTTATTTACTTGTAGCATTTTATAGAATCACCTACGCTCAAGTTAATGTCCATGACAATTTTATATTAATTTAACAAGGACAAAATAAGCTATACATATATATCTATAAAAATTCAACACCTGACATGTACATATAAAAATATACGGAAAACAAAATACAATCATGATAAAACACTATCATTATAAATCTTACAACACTACCCTACTACCTTATCATTTTGAATAATCCCATCACATGCTACGTATTATCAAACCTGATGCAAATTTCAATTTGAAGTGAAAGGCATAGTAAAGATTCTTTAAACAGTATTAGGAAAAGAGGCATCATGGACAACAGTATTAGAGAAATTCATTATGATTCAATAGTAGCATAGGACCATTCACATGTAACATTTCAGTGATCAACCAAAGACGTCGAGTATAAAACAAGAACATTCCTGAAACAAATACATCACAACTAAGACCTGAAAATACTAAGTAAACTACACGGTTCAAGATCAAGTTTCGTTGAAGGGTAAGAGCTAAGTGAGTGTCGGCCTTAGAAGAAATAGCAACCAAGTTCAAACCTCATCACCATCTTTCTTTCTCGCCATCTTTCAACAAGCTTAGGACCTCGGTAAGTCGTCCTCATAAATTAACCTTCATATGTCATTACTCGTAGTTTAACAAACCTCGACCTTTCACGACGTACGCACGACTTGCATGGTATAAACCATGCAAGGTTCGCATAGAATCAAACCCGAAAAGGAAGTAGTCGTACCATGTAGCTAGACGAAAGCTTTAACTTTACATGAATGAAACACAACTAGTAACCCAAGTATGATTGATATACGTATGCATGCAAAAGTTTTGGTCACGTCACGCATAAAATAAAAACGTATACATAGCTGATGTAAATAACGAATCATGCGTAAAAACGATGTAACGAACCTAGAGAAAATTCCAATAACCTAAAACGTGAAACGTTGACTCACAAATGAGACGCGGGGGTATATGGGTTACACGAAAAGCTTCATAGGAAGTTTGCGAGGTGAATTTGGTTCGTCACCTTGGACCTATCCAGTTGGCTCATGACGAGCCACAATGAGCCATGGGCTCATTGGGTGGGGGGGGGGGGGGGGGGGGGGGGGGGGGGGGTTGGAATGTCACAACCTCTAGGAAACTTGAGCAAATCATACTAGTTGTCATCTAGCCTGACCTCGTATCATACTTGACTCGTACAGTTAGCTGCTGCCATGGTTGAACCCATGAGCTTTGCAGCGGCTGCTGCTACTGTCATGGCCTGCTAGCTGCAAAATGACACCACAACCACACCATTAGTTTCGACCCTGACTTACTCCGTGACCAACCCTATAGAGGTAGAACTATGCGGGATCAACAAGAAACATAACTAGAAATATATAAGGGTGCGTTGGGAAAAAGAAGCAGGCACCCCAACAGTGGTTATCAACCCACTGTTGGTGCTGCGATGTAAAGCAGAAAAATGGAAGAAGAAGAATAGAACCATGCGGATAAAAGGAAGAATAACTATACATGCATACATATACAATACATGAAGAAGAAAACATATATATATATATATATATATATATATATATATATATATATATATATATATATGAATGATTAAGAATGCGTGGGTGGGAGACAAAGACCACAGCAGTGGTTGTCTGTTGTGTTCGACAGATATCAGAGGAAGGAAACAAGAAAATGGCCATGTGGGTTTTTATAATAACACATGTGGGTTATATTTTATGGAAATAATACTAGTAATATTTAAACTTGCAAGAAAGTAACTAGTAAATATTAGACTTAAAGAGATGTGGAAACATGCATGTGGTTCGACTTCTGGTAGCCAAATCCGAATGGTTAGGTAAACTCTTTAACGAGCCGATATTTACTTCGATAAGTAAGAAATTTAAATAGTATCTTTCGATGATTTAAAAATAGTGACAACGAAACCAAGTTTTAAACGTATAAACAAATTTAACGCGTTTTATAAAAACTTATTTAACGTTAAAAATATTTTAAAGCTTGTTCAGATTTTAAACATGGAAAGTTATAATAATAAAAGAATCTAAAATAATAAAGTTACATATATTATATATATATTATTATTTGGAATCAATTGTTTATTTTGCTGATAAGAAACATAAACGAATTGAGCGAACCGTTACAATTATAATATCTGGTAATTACAACAAACTAATTAACGACTTCGATGTAAATAAACAAACGCGATAAATATAAACCTAACGACTTATCAATAATGTCTATATTTTCCTTAGATCACACGAACTTGTGGATATAAATTGTGACGCAAAATAGTATAAATCCCTGTATAGATACTTATAATTGTAAAGTTGTCCCTAAAGCCAACGTTTTAATCAACGCCTTGAAAACGTAAAACGTTAACTCATAAACAACAATACCCTTTTGACCCATTTGCATGAACCATTGCATTAAGTATTGTTAGAATGTAAACTCAGACTTTGGTATAATCATTTAGGTGTTTTGACTGAGTCACTAGTTGACGTGCTTTAATCCATTACCCATCCACCGATTAACTAACCAGTAGAGTTTTCATTAGCCCTACTCTAACTATTTTAAATCCTCATTTAGGTGAGAACATAGCTTATTTCAAACGTGGAATAAAGTACAAGTACTCATTACTGATTGGCCTAGTCTCGATTTCATCCCAAGTTGCTAAATTGCCGATTGTTCATGAAACCGACAATCTATGTGAGCGCGAATGATATGGATAGACTAAAGTATTGAAAATCCTTGTTTCTTAGACTGACATTTAGTCAAGCAAACACAGTTTCATTTTGATTCAGACGACGGGTGTCCCGGGTTAGACACTGCAAGGGCATTCATTATTTTGGTATATGTTAACAGCTTTGGGTGTCATACTTAGACAATAGTAATGTAATTATATGACTTTGTAATCTTTATATTGCAATGTGGATGAAATCTTGTGATTCACAAACACTACACTTTTCTGCTTAAACAAACCTATGAACTCACCAACTTTATGTTGACACTTTAGCAATGTTTTCTCAGGTATTAAGAACGAAGATGCTATATGAAGTCTCATGCATTGCAGTTATTTTCCCGTTATCTGAAGATCACTTGTACTATTTAAAACAATGATGTATTGTCTATTTTATGCTTCCGCTGAATGTTTAAACAATTTATTATTTCCTAATTCAAGTGATCCGTTTTCTTAAAACGTCTCATATAGAGGTCGTTATGTATTGCTTAGAAGTATGATAATCATGAAGTCACACTCCCTCGGTTACCATTATACTCTGATATTTTGGGGGGGGGGGGGGGTGACAGATTGGTATCAGAGCCCTGAGCTATAGAGAACTAGGTTGCATTAGGTAGCACTAGACTATAACTACTTATCTGCTTAACATGCTTATTATGCTTCTATTGTCTGTCATTGTTGGTTTCTCAATATGGGGTACATAGGAATCAACAATCAAAGGAGTACATATATATTAAAATGGGATACATGTGAAATAGACATATATGAGATACATATACTTAATATGGGTTACATGTGTATTAAACATATACATATACTTAATATGGGTTACATGTGCATTAAACAGGCTTAACTACGCGTATTTTGAAATATACCTATATCCTTATTTCATATTTTCTTGTCTCAGCAACATGTCGAACTCGGATGAACTGAGACACACCGATAACACTACACTGGTACCTCCCAGACTCCCTGACACACTCCCTCAGGTGTACCACAGGAGACGTCCTACTCTAGGATTACTTATTTTGCCGTCTGTATCACCATTTCCCCCAACTATCAGACGTACCGCTCGTATATCTATTCCACCTATTGAGCCAAATCTTGCTGAACGTGCCAGGATTTCTGCTATCAACCTTGATGATTACCAATTTGATCCTCTTACTCCACCACCCTCACCTTCATCCCCATTCACGATGGCTGCTTACCAGCGGATGATTTCTGAAACGGACCCCACCCAGAGAGAGGAAGCTCTAACAGAAACTGGTCAGAATTCGGTGCCTGTACCTGAGACAGCCTTGACCGTATGCACAACGCGCCTTAGAGGACAGTTGCATACCATTCTCGAGGACATGGACCGTTACCCAAATGCCTATTTAGAGGAGTTAGAAGCCTTCATGACACTGTGGGATGTGAAGCCCCGAGTTGAGGAAAGTTCGTTGGAGACACTATCGATGGACGAATTGATTACTCAACTTAGGCAAATGTGTGAGGATGCGGAGGATCGTGCTAGTAATGCTCAGGAGGAAGCACGACAGAAGAGGAAGGAGGCACTCGAGGAAGTGGTCCAGCAAATCTACCGTAACCACAACTAGTTTTATTTCTGTCTTTGTATAACCACTAAGCTATGGGTTTGTCACGGCTAGTGAACTCTTGTATCCCCGTACTCTTTGAAATAAACATCGTGTTTGCGAATAATAACAGTATTGATTTCAAAAGACATGCCATTTGTAGTAACGTGACTGTCTTTACGCATATAACTTTCATGCATGTCATAACTGTCATTTTCATTGTCCCTCTTATAGAAAATGGCACCCGGACGACGCCCAACTGTCAACCGGAACCCTCCAGTCAACCGTTCGACCAACCAAAACAATGTGGATATCAACAGTGGCATTGACACTGCAGAATGGCCAACCAACTCAATTACACAAAGTTGCCAGAAGCACTATAGCTGCAAGCTGTGACTCATGTTGCAAGCACTCAAGAAGAGAACAACCTAGGAACTAACTCTTCCCAAAACAAGACATGCAACTATAAGGAATTCCGTGCAGTCATGCATGAAAACTTCCGTGGTACTGAAGGTGCTGTAGGCTTAACCTGATGGTTTGAGAAACTAGAATCTCAATTTGGGATTAGCAACGTGGCAGAGGGTGACAGAGTCAAATTTGCTTCTAGCACACTGCTAGATGGTGCTTTAACTTGGTGGAACGTGTATGTTCGTTCTGTTAGTCTCGATATCGCTCATGCAACACCTTGGAGTGATTTAAAGGCTATGTTCATCCGAAAGTACTGCCCTCGCAATGAAGTCAAACAAATGGAAAACGAACTATAGAATTTAAAAGTGAAGGGTACAAACCTTACCGCCTACAATCAACATTTCCAAGAACTCATCCTCTTATGCCCTTAGATGGTACCCAACGTCGCCGGTTATTGGAACATTACATCGAAGGTCTACCATTGAGCATCAAGGGTAACGTAACCTCGTCCAAACCAGTGGACTTGCATGAAGCAATTGACATGGCTCAAGGTTTGATGTACCAAGTGGTCCAAGAGTTAGGAGAAAACTCGGGCGACAAACGAAAATGGAACGGAAACCACTACACCCACAACCCCAACAACACCAACAACGCTATCAACCTCAACCCGAACAAACGCCCAAAGGCAGCAAATGGTTGTTTACGCGAACAAGGTTAGTATGCTGGCAAGTACCTCTCTACGGAAAGTGTGGACATATAAAGACACCATACGACGATGCCCTCCTGCTTGTTACAACTGTGGAAAGGCAGGACATAAGGCCAAAGACTGCCGAGCTCCACCTCGCCTTGTAAGCCAAAGAGGACCCGGAAGCCAAGGAGGACAGGGAAATGATGTTACTTGTTTTGGATGTGGTGAGAAGGGACATTACAAGAACAAGTGTCCGAACAATGGAAGTCAAGGCGGTGGAAACCAAATTCGAGGCAACCAACAAAATCCTCAGAACAATCAAAGGCAAAATCAAGGAAACCCTAAAGGAAGTAACCAAGCATCAACCAGCACTCAAGGAGGACGCAGAGCACCTGGCAGAGTATACAGCCTATGTGCTGAAGCTGCGGTGAAAGATAACAACGTGGTGAATGGTACGTTCCTGATCAATAATGTCTATGCTTCAGTGCTATTTGATACTGGTGCGGATAGAAGCTTTGTGTCATATGCTTTTAGTAAATATATAGACATCCATCCTACCACCCTAGATACTAATTATAGTGTGGAGCTAGCCGACGGCAAGTCACTAACCACAAGTACTATTTTAAGAGGGTGTACTCTTAACTTGAAAAATCACCTTGTTTCAAATCACTTACTCCCTATAGAATTAGGAAGTTTTGACGTCATCGTCGGAATGGATTAGATGGCCGAACATCGTGTGGAAGTTGTGTGTTATGAGAAGTACGTTCGCGTTCCATATGGAAATGATATGCTAATTGTACAAGGCGAAAGAAGCGGAATTAAAAATGAATAGAGATTAGAAGTCATCTCGAGCATCAGAACACAGAAGTACATCGACCAGGGATGTCAAGTGTTCTTGATTCAAAAGAATGAAGGTGAGAGGTAACTGAAATTCCAGATAGAATTGAAGATGTGCCTAAAGTCAGAGACTTTTCCGGAAGTATTATCCTAAAGAATTTGCCAGATTACCCCGACACGCCAATAGAATTTCATATCCGAGTTAATACTCGAGGCTGCACCGTTGCCCGCTAAACCAAACGTCTGCACCTACAGAGATGAAGGAGTTAGCTCGAGCAACTAAAGAACTTTCCTAAAAAGGTTTTATAAGACAAAGTTCCTCTCCGTGGGGGAGCACCAATCTTATTTGTCAAAAAGGAAATGATGATCATTCGGAATGTGTATCGATTATCGATGAGATGAACAAACTACAATGAAAAATCGTAACCCCCTTACCAAGGATCGATGACTGTTTATTCACGTTAACAATGATCCAACATCTACTCGAAAATTGACTAAGTCAGGTTACCATGCAGTTAAGGTTTAGAGAAGAAGATATTCCCAAGACTGCTTTTAGAACACGATACGGACACTATGAATTTCAAGATATGCCTTTTGGTTTGACCAACGCACCTGCGATGTTCATGGACCTCATGAACCGTGTGTGCAAACCATACTTGGACAAGTTTGTGATTGTGTTCATCGACGATATTCTCATATACTTCACCGCACTGAGAAAAACACGAGGTAACACCTGAAACCATTCTGGATGTTGTTGAAGAAAGAAGACAGTATGTCCAAATTTTCCAGTTTAATTTTGAGATCAATACGGTAAAATTCCTCGGTCACGTGATTAATAGCCGTGGTATTCACGTAGACCCAGCTAAGATTGAAGCGGTGAAGAATTGGGCATCTCCAACTACTCCTTCGGAGACTCGCCAGTTCTTAGGTCTTGCATGCTACTATAGGAGATTTATCGAAGGGTTCTCCAAAATAGCTAAACCTATGATTGAGCTTACGCAGAAGAACCAAAAGTTCGATTGGGGTGAGGAACAGGAAGAAGCTTTCCAGCTATTAAAGCAAAAACTATGTGCTGCACCTATTTTAGCACTACCGGAAGGCAGTGAAGATTTTGTGGTATACTGTGATGCATCCATAAAAGGGTTAGGTGCGGTACTAATGCCATAGAATGAAATGTTATTTGCATATCTACCCCCTGCCCCGTGGCTATCTAGGAAACAGAAAGATCCACGAGAAAAACTACACCACTCATGATCTAGAATTAGGAGCAGTAGTGTTCGCCCTGAAGATCTGGAGACACTATTTGTATGGCACAAAATGTGTAGTGTTCACCGACCACAAGAGTCTACAACATATCCTAGACCAAAAGGACCTCAATATGAGGCAACGCCGATGGATAGAGCTCCTAAGTGATTACGATTGCGAAATTCGTTATCACCCGGGGAAAGCAATGTCATAACCCGGACGCCTTGAGTCAAAGGCAAGGACGAACCATTACAGAGTAAGACCATAGTTTATGACCATTGGCTTGGACCTTCCGTCACGAATCCTTGAGGCTCAGAAAGAAGCAATTAGGGTTGAAAACCTTGAAGCCGAAGATATCAGTGGCATGCTAAAGAAGTTAGAAGCCCGCGCTGATGGAACATTATGCTTGGATAATAGGAGTTGGTTACCATGTTACGGTGACACGAGATCTTTGATTATGCATGAATCGCATAAGTCAAAGTATTCTATTCATCCAGGAGCCGACAAAATGTACCATGACTTGAAGATGTTATATTGGTGGCCAAACATGAAGGCTGACATCGCCACATATGTCAGCAAATGCCTGACTTGTGCCAAGGTCAAAGCTGAACATCAGAGGCCCTCTAGTTTATTGGTCCAACCTGATATACCAGAATGGAAGTGGGAGAAGATAACAATGGATTTCATCACCAAACTACCCAAAATGGCAGCAGGATACGATTCGATTTAGGTCATGTGATCGTCTTACAAGTCTGCACCTTTGCCAATGAAGGAGACGATTCAACAGAATAATTGACGAGGCTATACTGAAGAGATAAGTAGCAATGACATGGCATATTGCGGTGTGTCAATCAGCTTTGATCGTGAATAGTCCATTTCACTTTGAGAGTTTGGGCAATCCTTTGCATAAAGCATTGGTACACAGTATAGACTTGAGTACTGCTTACCATCCTCAGACCATGGTCGCAGAGTTATGAGGACCAATTCTAGAATTTTGTTAGAGGACATGCTAAGAGCTTGCGTGATTGACTTCGGAAATGGTTGGGATAGACACCTACCCTTAGTAGAATTCTCGTACAATAATAGTTATCACACGAGCATTAAAGCTGCACCGTTCGAAGCACTTTACGGTAGGAAGTGTCGATCGCCTGTTTGTTGGGCTGAAGTTGGAGAAGCACAACTTACCGGACCAGAGATTATTCACGAGACTACGGAAAAGATTTTCAAGATTAGAGATCGCATGCAAGCTGCACGTGATCGACAAAAGAGCTATGCTGACAAGAGGCGTAGGCCCCTTGAGTTTGAAGTTGGAGATAAGGTTATGCTCAAGGTCGCTCCCTGGAAGGGTGTAATGCGATTTGGAAAGCGTGGAAAATTAAACCCTCGATACATTGGACCCTTTAGAATCATAGAAAGGATTGGTCCAGTAGCTTACCGTTTGGAATTACCTCAAGAACTTAGTCGAGTACACAATGTATTCCACGTCTGCAACTTAAAGAAATGTTTGTCCGATGACACACTCGTTATTCCTCTGGAGGAAATCCAACTCGACGACAAACTCAACTTCGTTGAAGAACCTGTAGAGATAATGGACCGTGAGGTCAAGCAACTCAAACGAAGCCGTATACCTATCATTAAAGTCCGTTGGAATGCACGAAGAGGTCCGGAATACACGTGGGAACGTGAGGACCAATTCAAGAGCAAGTACCCTCACTTATTCGCAAGTTCACGATCTACTACGACGTCTTGATTTCGGGACGAAATCGCATAACATGGGGCGGATGTAGCACCTCGGAAAAATTTAGAACATCTCGTTATTTTACGTAAAAGTATGTATCACAAGCAATTGCTAATTGTCGTTACTTTTCCAATAAAAGTTATCCTTCTAGCGACATACAACATTTTTGCGCTATTCAAGAGATATAATAACGCGTGTAAACCGTCATTTTTCTTACGGATCACAAAAAGGGACACTTTGGAAAACGCGTAACAATAAAAATCATAATTTATTTTTACGCCGCGCGAAACAACGTCGCACGACTATATTATTTTGTGAACCCGTTCCTACTTCAATAAATAAAATATAAATGGGCCAATATTTAGACTTAACTAAATCAACAATATAACTTGACGTTGCATCTCCTAAAAACTCAAAAATACAAAATGTTATCTAAGTCAATCAGTAGATAGGAATTCAAAATAAACGAGCTAACACAATCATTTCATTCTTACATCTAATGTCCTACACCTTTTGAGGCTATTCACCTACTACGTTTCAATATCATTTCAATTCACAAATAGTAACTATTCTTTAACAGCATTATAAAAAGAGTGATCATCACAAATAGTATCATACACTAATAGTATATGTGAATAATATCATTCACATGCATGGTTTCAGTGAACTAGTAATCACCTTGTAGTATAAATAGACACCATGCACGAACAAATTCATCCCAACTAAAATTTGAAAACAAAGATTTCACAAGTCAGTAGGAGTTAAGTTTTCAAGGGCTAGTAAACGTCGGGTTTCGAGAGAAGTAGTGATCAAAAGTGGGTCAAGCCCTTAACACCATCATGTTCCTCGTGGTCTAGCAAACGTTTGAACCCTTGTGTCTGACTGAGTTACTTTGACGTGCATTGAGCTCACCTCGCAATAACTATATCATCTTTCTTGTAGTATAACACACGACCTAAACCAAAACACGTTTAGTCTCGGCTAAAGCCTCAACCTTAGTTGACTAACACGCGACGTAAAACCTATGTGTGACTAGTACATGCGTGCGCATGCAAAGGGTTAGTCGTGACATTGCATAACATACCAACGTATAATGAACTTGTAAAAGATGTATGCATTAAAAATGAATAGCAAACCATGGGGGTTGCACACATAAAATAACGATCTAACATGCATGAAAACGGATAGACGACCCAAGAAGAATTACGTTAACCTGAAACACGCACATAAAATCACACTTCGGCTCACTAGGGTCAAGCAAACGCCAGGTTTACGCCTGAAATATTAAAGAACTTCTGATAGGTAACCTCGACAAATGCAAGGTGTAGACCAGTACCAAGTTGAATCGCAGTAGCATTTGCTCACCCATTTGGTGCGACATATACCTTAGTAAAAACGATCATCATCGTGCTTGTGGTTCGTACCATAACCAAGATAAACCTTTGACTCTAATAACACATGAGACGACCACTAAGAAGACGTGAGAGGGTACCACCTTATCATGGTTGTTGCGTTGCAAGGAGACGTAGCCATAACAGCCACGGCTGCGTCTGTTTTAGCGCACATAAATTCGCCCTTGTAACTCGAGACTAAGCTTCCTTGTTGCTAGCCATGTAGGTCGTGAGCATGCAAATAAGTAGTAATCCAAATACGATAAATAATGCGAGATTTTCGAATGTGGAAGAAAAGAAACAAAAACAGTGATATCCAAACTCCTTCTTTGTTTCTGTTGGGCAGCAAAAGGAAAAAGGAAAAAAATAAAAAACATGTACTCTATATATCATACATATAAATAATCCATGTTGTGAAAATTGAAAACCTATATATAAAAATGTAAGGGTTGTGTGGGGAAACTGAGACACCACAACATGGGCTGTCAAACCACTGTTGTTGCGTTGGTGGTGCAGCAAAAAGAAAGAAAAAGGAGATGTGCTTTATATACATACATGTGATAGGAAGGAGAGAACACAAAACAAGTGGGTATGAGCCCACTGTTGGGCATGTCAGGGTAAGCAGAAAAACAGAAAAGAAAAAGAGTGTAGGCCACATGTATGATTAGTATAGTATAGAACATGGGATACCTTATACAACTTACATATTATTTTACCATATGAAAATTTGAAGTAATAAGTGGTCGAACTTACTTATTTTGAGCCTCAGTCGAAAACGTTCCAACCGAATCCTAATGGTTTAGAATCTTTTTTTAACAAGCAAATGATTAGTGCGTTAAGCGGATAAATCTAAATAACATTTTCTTATGACTTAAAATGTGTAACCATGAAACCGAGTTTTAAAAGAATAAATAAATTTAACACGGTTTATAAAAACGTATTTAACGCTAAAAATATTTTAAAATCCATTCGGGTTTAAATATGGAAAGTTACGAGAATAAAAGGATATAAAATATATATTAAATATATTATTATTTGGAAAGTCAAGGGATTAAAAATATATTTTTAGATAAGAGACTTAAGCGAGTTGAGCGAACCGTGACATATAAATTCGATAAATACACAAATTAATCAACGCCAAAGATATAAATAAATAAACGCAACAAGAAAATATATGTACTTAGTAACTTACAAATAATGTTTATATTTTCTTAGACAAATCACGTGAACTTTTGAAGATAAATCGCGACGCGTGATAGTATAGATTCTTGTATAGAAACTTATAAATGTAAAGCCGTCCCTAGAACCAACGGTTTAATCGACACTTTGAAAACGTAAAACGTTAACTCATAAACGACCATGCCTTCTTAACACCTGCATAATTCATTGCATACATTAAGCTTTAGAATGTAAACTTAGACTCTGTCATAATTATTTAGGTGTTTGACTGAGTTACTTTTGACGTGCATTGAACCACTATCAGTTACGGATGATTAACCAACAAGGTGAGTTTTCATAGCCCCTACTCTACTGTTTTAAATCATCTTTTGGGGTGAGAACATTGCTTATTTCAAACGTGTGAATACAAGTACAATTACTCATTACTGATTGGTCTAAGTCCCGAATTAACCCAAGTTGCTATCTGCCCGATTTATCATGAACTGTTAATTTTCGGAGCGCGAATGTTATGGATAGATCTATCAGGATTGACAATCCCTGTTTGTCTTGGACTGACATTAGTCAGGCAAACACAGTTTCATTTGAGTCAAATTACGGGTGTCCCGGGTTAGACACCTGCCAGGGCATTCATTTATTGTTGGTATATGTTAATGCTTCGGTGTCATGAGCTTAGACAATAGTAATGCAATTTATATGACTTTGTATCTGTTATATTGTCATATGTGGATGAAATCTTGTGATTCACAAACACTACATTTTTCTGCTTAAACAAACCTATGAACTCACCAACTTTATGTTGACACTTTAGCAATGTTTTCTCAGGTATTAAGAACGAAGATGCTATATGAAGTCTCATGCATTGCAGTCATTTTCCCGTTATCTAAAGATCACTTGTACTATTTAAAACAATGTCGTATTGTCTATTTTATGCTTCCGCTGAATGTTTAAACAATTTATTATTTCCTAATTCAAGTGATCCGTTTTCTTAAAACGTCTCATATAGAGGTCGTTCTGTATTGCTTAGAAGTATGATAATCATAAAGTCACACGCCCTCGGCTACCATTATACTCTGATATTTTTGGGGTGTGACATTGATGCATGATGATCCGTCTGTGAATAATACCCATGGGTCCGGGAGTTCTTCCCTTACCTTCATCGGCATATCTGATATGTCATCCTCTGGGCGTTCTACGATGAAGTCCGCCAGGATTTGCCCCTTTATCGACGTTTTCGGCCTGTACTGAATGTCATGTTCTTCTAATTCAAATCTACATTTGAACAACCTTCATGTCACTACCGGATTTGACAACAGCTGCTTTATTGGTTGGTTAGTGATTACGATCACTGTGTGTGCCTGGAAATATCTTTTTAACCGTTTGCTAGCACTTACTAAAGCAAGTATTAATTTTTCCATCGAAGTGGTGTAACGCCCCGACCCAAAAGGGTAGAAGTATTACAAATATGGTGCGACATCAAAGGCATACATAATCATAACACAAGCAAATACCCGGTCCCCGACTTTGAATTCAAGAGGTTTACGCCTCTTATTAGCATAGCATTTCTGGCGACTTCTTGCCGTTGTCAACCTTTCCTTAATTTGAATAATATTTTCAGTGGTCTCCTGCATAATCTCTGGTCCAATAAGCTGACTTTCCCCAACTTCAGCCCATATCATAAGGGATCTACATTTTTGCCCGTATAAAGCCTCGAAAGGTGCGCACTTAATGCTCTTATGGTAACTGTTATTATAAGAAAACTCAACCAACGTGAGGTAAGTATCCCAACTGCCACTAAAATCCATAACACAAGCTCGAAGCATATCCTCCAGTGTCTAAATAGTACGCTCACTCTGACCGTCGGTCTAAGGGTGGTAAGCCGTACTCATGTCTAGTCTTGTACCCAATGCCTTCTAAAGAGCTTTCCATACGTGTGGCGCAAATTGACTATCACAGTCTGAAATGATTGACACTGGTACACCATGTCTCGCTACAATATCATTGATATAAATCCTTGGTAGCTTCTCTGTTTGTGCCTTCACGATAGGTAGAAGTGAGCAGACTTGGTCAATCTAACCACAATGTTACCAAAAATCGCTTCTACCCACTGCTGCTTTTAGGCACTTTGTGACTAAGTCCATTGTTTTATCTTTTCCCGTTTCCATTCTGGAATTTCGGCTGCTGAAGTAATCTAAAGGTTTTTGATGTCGACTTTATCTTAGAGCACGTAAGACACTTACTAACATACTCAGTAATGTCTCTCTTCATACCAGGCCACCAATATAAGTCCCTCAAATCATAGTACATCTTATCCGCACCAGGATGTACTGAATATCTAGAAGTGTGAGCTTCATCCAAGATTAGCTTTCTTACACCACCAACTGATGGAATCCAAATCCGATCAAAGAAGTAAATTCCACCGTCATCCCGCCTTTCAAAGTGTGTTTCTAATCCTCTTAACCATTCAGTTGAGGCTGTGAGGTCCTTGGAAGCTTCGCCTTGTGCCTCCAAAGTATTGGCCTTGAGGCCGAACTAGATAGTCATGCTCATGGCACGCACTCGTCAAGGCTTGAGTCTTTCTTTTCTGCTTAAAGCATCCGCCACAACGTTTCCCTTGCCCGGATGGTATTTGATTTCGTATTCATAGTCACTAAGTAGTTCAATCCATCGGCTCTGCCGCATATTCAATTCCTTTTGGTCAAAAAGGTAATGGAGACTTTTGTGATCAATGTAAATGACACTTTTCGTTCCGTAAAGATAATGTCTCCAAGTTTTTAGTGCAAACACCACCGCACCTAACTCCATGTCGTGGGTGGTATAATTCTTCTCATGTATTTTCAATTGTCTTGAGGCATATGCAATCACCTTGCCTCCCTGCATTAGTACACATCCAAACCATTAGTTTGACGCATCACAATAGACCACAAAGTCGTTTGGTGGGAGTGTTAACACGGGAGCATTACATAACTTCTCCTTTATAATATGGAAAGCTTCTTCTTGCTTATCACCCCACACATATTTCTCATTCTTTTGAGTTAACAAGGTGAAGGGCTTGGCGATCTTGGAGAAATTTTCAATAAACCTTCTGTAATAACCTGCCAATCCTAAAAATGAACAGATCTATGTGGGTGACTCAAGGGTCTTCCAGTTCTTTACCGACTCAACTTTACTAGGATCCACATGGATACCATCCCGGTTGACCACGTGTCCTAGGAACTGGACTTCTTTTAACCAAAAGTAGCACTTTGAAAATTTTGCGTATAATTTCTCCTTCTTGAGTAAGTCTAAAATCGTCTTCAGGTGGACTTTATGCTCTTTTTTTGACTTTGAGTAGATAAGGATGTCATCAATGAACACAATTACAAATTTGTTCATATATAGTTTGCAGATGCGGTTCATCAAGTCCATAAATATTGCTGGTGCGTTCGTCAGCCCAAATGGCATTACTGTGAACTCAAAGTGCCCATAACGGGTTCTAAACGCGGTTTTCGGTATATCTTCTTCTCGAACTCTTAACTGATGATATCCCGAATGAAGATCTATCTTGGAGAAATAACACACACCTTGTAATTGGTCAAACAAGTCATCAATTCTGGGGAGAGGGTAGCGGTTCTTTATAGTCAGCTTGTTCAATTCTTTATAGTCAATACACATTCTTAAAGCACCGTCCTTCTTCTTGACAAATAGCATAGGTGCTCCCCATGGTGAATGACTTGGTCGAATAAAACCTTTCTCTTGAAGCTCTTTTAGTTGATTTGACAATTCCATCATTTCGGAAGGTGCTAGACGGTAGGGTGACTTTACAACTAGCAACGCGTCTGGAATCAGGTCGATGCAAAATTCTATTTCACGCACAGGAGGTAAACTTGTCAAGTCATCCAGAAATACTTCAGGGAAGTCACGAACAATATGAATGTCATCAAGCTTTTTCTCATCATCCTTGATATACGAAAGCGATCTCGGATCCTTTTTTTTTAGGTAAAGGGTTACCCCGGTAAAGTATAATAAAACCAAAAAAAAGTTAAGTACAAATGGAATGTGGCTGAAGTACCACATTAACCTCAAGCTAAACAGCTTGATAAACTGATCCGCTCCGACTACACCTTAAAATATATATAATATAATAAAATATCAAATATATAGTAAGAATAGTCAAAAAGCAGAGTCAATGATACCGAGAAGTAGTATAGAGCTTTCCCGGGTCGTAAATCCCCAACGAGGCTGGAATGGTAAATCGATACGATCGAAGATTTGAGTTTGAAGGAAGGAATTGGTTTGGGAAGTTGAAAAAGTCAAATTAAACAATAACGGACTAAAACGTTTAAGAAAAACCTAGAAATTACGAAATTAAACTAGAAAACGAAACCCCGAATCCCGTATAAAAGGGGGAAAACCTAAATTCTTTAAAAATAACCCTACGGAAAATTTTTCACTTCTAAACTACTCTACGGGTCAAATAACGAAGAATGAAAAAGACTAGACCGAAAACGGAGTTCGTTTGACCCAAAAACGAGTCAAAACAAAAACCCGTACCCGGACCCGTTCTTTAAAAGATGAAAAGTTATAAAAATGACCCTACGAAAAATTTTATATTTTTCCTACAAACTAGATGACAAAAGAAAATTTTCTAAAAAAGCAAAATATTTTTTTGATAATTTTTGTATTTATTATGAATTAAATAAACCTTTAACTAAATTAAATTATAAAAAATATTAAACGTTTACAAAAAATTCTGAAAAATTTACACAAAATACTTGACTCTATAAGCTACCTACGAAAAATACCAAACACCCCACAGCTTAACAAATAAGCCCCGAAAATAAGCTTGACAGCTTATAAGCTTATAAGGGGAAAACCCCCTTAAATATGTTTGCCCTTGGGTTTATAACGAAAAAGACCCAAGGGCGTTGGTAATTTGTGTGTGGGAGTTAAGGGTATGAATCATGTACCCCTCGCCGGATTCGAGTCATGCTCACACCGGACCAAGTATCCTTCCCCTTTTGTTTTGTTTTTAAAAAAACTCTAGGTAGAAAGTGTAAAATTCTAAAACAAAGGGTAGGCTGGGCAAACTTGAGGAAGGTTACACTTGTAGTGAAAACGGGTGCCCCATGAACTAAGGAAAATGTGCAAATCTAACCTACGATACAGCTTATTTTTTTAGCTTATTAAAAAGTGATTTTTAGGTAAAAACTTCAAAAACTGACAAATTTTAATAGAACAGCTTAATTTAAACAACATTAAATGAAGACACTTTTGACTGTTGGACAAAAGAATAAGCATAAAATAAGCTTGAATGTTGACAGCCCTTAAGAGGCTTTAAAAGGGCAACTTTTCTAATCATATGGTAGAATAAGCCAAAGCAAAGGTCTACAAATAAAGCAAAAGGGTTTAAACTAACTTAAATCAGCTAAAAGGAAAAGAAAAGCTAAACTAATAAGCTATGGAAAAGGGGTTAAGTGACAGAAACATGAAATAAGCCTAAAAGCTAAACTTTACTAAGTTACTTGAGCAAATAAGCTAAGAAAAGGAAAAATAAGCACACTAACTATCTAACTCAACCTAAAAACTTACTAGGACACAATTTGAGCTTATGGGATAAGCTCAATAAGCCAAAGTGTGGCTTAAACCCACAACAGTACTAACTTGGGTGTTAGTACTGTTGGTGTAAACAGCCAAATGGTATCTTTGGGCTTAAAATTAAGCAACCAAATAAGCTTATCAAGGGCTGAAACTTTGAGGGACTATACTAGAGCTTATAAGCTTTCAAAATAAGCCAAATACTTGGGCTTAAGTGAGCTTAATGGCTGAGAACAATGAGCCTAAAGTTCCCCCTTTGCACCAGGGGAGCTTTAAGGCAAACCTCAAGGGCTTATTTGACAGCTTATTTTAAGCTGTCAAATAAGCTCTAAAAGCAAAAACAAGCTTAAACAGATTGAGTACTCTATCTAAGGGACTTGTGCACCAATTTTGGACTTGTAAAAAGCATTTTTTACTTGCTTATTTTTGGTGGTGAAAAAGGGCTTTTGGTTTTCCTACAAACTGTGACAAAAAATGCTTGGTGAGTTTTGACTTATAAAGTCAAGGACACAAAGGCTTTTTAACAGCCTTGTTAGACACACTAAACACACACTTTTTGATGCTTAAATTCAAACCACAAGTGCTTAATCAAATAAGCACTTGTGGGATTCTTAAAACCTTAACAGTTTCAAAAGAGGTTTTAGAAAACCTTGGAAAACAATTTTTTTACTAAAAATGTTTTAAAAATAGCTTAAAAGTGACTTAAAACTTGAACTTAAATTAGCCAAATAACCATAACCCATGCCAATAGCCTTTTTGACCCGTTTTAACCTTGTGCCAAACACCCCTTTAGTTAAAACTGCCAACCCAAAATAGGCCTTAAAGAATCCATTTTTAAACCAAAACTTTAAAAACTTTTATCTACTCCTACTTACTTTGACTTTAGTTTAAGCTATTTTAAAGACTAAAAGTTTTAAGCTTATTTGGAAAAATAGCATATTTCCTCACTAGCTTATTACCAATTATACAGTTTTAAGTTGTAAACTAGGATTAAATAAACTTAACCTAATGAATATTAAAAACAGCTAGATATTAGACTTAAACAAACATGTTTGAAAGGAATAAAAGCAAATAAGCTATTGTCTAAAGCTAAAAATTAAGCTAAATGAGAATTTAGATATGAGACCTTGGATTTTTGTTGTCTCAGAACCAAGGCCACTCTTTCTGAGTGAGTGGCCTAGAAACCTGTCCTAATGGCTCCCACAGCCTCTAAACCTGAGTCAAAAGCTCAATAAGCTCTTGGGAGCTTATTTCTTCAAATGGCTTCCCAAATGCGACCCAAATGATCATTTATGAAACATAATTCCAAAGTAAAGGCCATATGAAAGACTTAAACAATTTTGAGCTTGAATTAGAGCTAATAAACGAATAAGCTCTAATGAGCTTATTGAGAGCTTATTGGTAAAAAGAGCTTAATTTCATTAAAATTGAAGAATTACAATTGCATAAAGAAGAAAGTAACTTAAAAACACTTAAAACCTTAATAAAAACTGAATATACTTGGTATTAGAACTGAATTAAAAACTGAATGTTTGCCACAATGGCTTACAAGGCTTATTTATAGCCGAAAACTTAAACTAGGTCCTCTCTTTCTTTCTCTTCTTGTTGTGCTTGTTTGTAGACACACAAACACAGGTGTGCTTGTTGTGTGAGAGGTTTAAAAGCTCCTCATCTTGGCCCTTACAATCTTTAAAAGCATCTCAAGTCGTCGGTTTTGGTGGTTCTTGGGGGATGTGGGATGCCAAGTTGGCAACTTTAATGGCTGGAAAGGTAGTGGAGGAGGGGGGAGATGAATAACCATGGTGATGGTGAAAGATTCATGTGTAAAAACGGTTTGTAACACCCGTGATTTGTTGAGAGGGAAAAACACGCGGGAAAAATGGTTATGAGTTTAACAGAGTAAAAGTTTTACCATGTGGCACAATGGTCCCTCCCAAGTTTTATTATTGCATTACACATTTGGCTTGTGGTTAAATAACTTTTGGGGACTTGGCAAAACAAGGCCCCAAGAGTTATATTAACCTCTGGCATTTTTGTCGTCCCTTTGGGTACAATTTAGGGTTGTGCAGAACTGCCGCCCCTACTTGTTACTTTGGGCAAATTGCAAAATAAGCCCTTGTCTTTTCTTTTCCTCTTTTCTTCTTTTTATATAAGTTTAGGGTTTGGCAATTTCAGCCCCTAAACTTATATTTCTTTGACTTTGGCCCCGGGGTTGACTTGGGTTGACTTTGACTTTGACCAGTTGACTTTTCTGTTGACTTTTTGACTGGATTGACTTTCCGGCCGGCTTTGATTTGGCTTTTCTTTCACAGTCTTTTCATTCCGAGGCCAGTTTTGTCGTTTTTGGCTTTGTTTTTCGTCCTTTACCTCTTGGGCTATACCGTTCCTGCACAATACATTTAGCAAAACAAGCGTATCTTTGGCATTTTAAGTCCGTTTTTGATTATTTTAGCTCGTTTTTAAAGGTAAAAGGTATGTGTATTTAAGCACATACCAGGCAACGACATGCAATCCTTGCCATAAACAATGTATAACCAACCTAGAATCAACACATATGTTATTTTAATAAAAAGAAGAATAGATCATTAATTAAATGTTAATTAAGCTGCCATGATGATTATATTCTTGCTTAATCTCGGCTATAAGACTCACACAATCATATTATATGATGGATGTGGCGATCTAGGCACTTTAGCAGAAAACCCTAAGTGAGAGTCTTTGGTTCTCCAATTGGGGAAGACTCGTTGAGAAACATGAGGCATATGAGATTTACTGCGTTCATTATAAGAGTTTGTTCCTCAATTTTAATCCAATTTTTACGTCTGTTTTGATTGCTTAATAGTGGTATGCCATGGTGATGAATCATATTTGACATAGAGACTTTATGAAACCGCTTGAAAAGAAACAACTTACAACTTATAGAGAAACTTGGATTAAAACATGTCTAATATTACACACGTAATTTTACTCCTTGTGACCAGTTATGTGTTATTTGCAAAACCGGGGTTTTTGGACAAATTAATACGGACATTAAACTATGAAATTTGATTTATTGTGAAGCTTTAGTTTTACATGCGCAATATAAGGTTGAATTGATCTTTAATTTTCTCCTGCCCACTACATGCTTCGGCATGTGAGGGAATTATTGGAATTACTTTTGTCTTCGGACCAAGTAGGAGTACAATATAAGGTTTGATCAATTTGTAATCCCACCATATTGGCAACAATAAAAATAATGTTAACAAAATGGGTTCTTAACATACAATAGCATCATTAGTCAATTGAAAGTACGACTCACCCATCATGGACAAACTAATGAGAAGTTTTAAGGCAGGAGTTGAATGAAGGTCAGGTATTTTTATACGATCGCGCTGACCTTTTCTCCGCTTCTTTTGTGAGTCCAAAATGGAGTTACGCAACATCAACCGATAACATTTGACTAAATGAGGTCTATAACAAAAAGGTTAATAAAATGTTTTCTTAACTTTGTGCTACAAGTTGTTTTGCATGCTTCTTGTACACGTTTTGTCACATTTATGTGTATACCCTTATATGGAATTTTAAGTCTATGCCAGCCAAAACTAGAACACGTGCATTTGGCTTGACCTCTCTGGTCAGACCTCAGGGCCTTGCCAACCCATGGCGAATTTTTTCCATTGGTCAGACCTTTGTCAATTTTTGCACGTTCTATTTTGGTGGACTTAAATCGAGTTACCTGGTCAGACCTCAGACCCGAGGCATAAGATGAGACCAAATATGCTTTTGACATTACTATAATAGTTACTAATGTCACTAGTCTCATAAATCTAAGAGTTTCATTCCATGCAATTAATGCTCGTCGCTTACCTCTTGCCCCACTTGTTTACACATTGGTCAGAACCTTTTCTAAATAAGGTTGGAGGTCAAGTTGGATCTTAGCTCATATTATTAATTAATTGGATTAATTATTTTAAGAATTTAATTATCAACAATACTAATATTTGAACTTTTTCTAATTGTAGATGACAACCTCGTCAGCTAACAATTCGGTCTTCAGGGGCTTCTTCGAGAAGAAAAACTGACTGGACCCAACTTTATTGATTGGTATCGA
Source organism: Tanacetum coccineum (assembly GCA_026074375.1). NCBI lineage: Eukaryota > Viridiplantae > Streptophyta > Magnoliopsida > Asterales > Asteraceae > Tanacetum > Tanacetum coccineum. The sequence continues at coordinate 8,404 of BQNB010035793.1, read as the reverse complement.
CAACTTAGGATTGTACTATCAATTAAGGATAAGTTAAATTACCTAGAGCAGCCACTTCCTCCTATTCCTGTAGCTCTAGAGGGTCAGCAAGTTGCTCCTGAAATAATTGCAGCTCATACTGCTTGGATTACAGGATCAAAAGAGATAGCTGGACTCATGCTCATGACTATGGAGCCAGAGATCCAAAGAAATCTAGAAAACCTTCATGCTTATGAGATGTTACAGGAATTAAAAACTCTGTTTGCAAGCAGGAGGAAGGGCAGTCAGTTAGCTCGTATGTTCTGAAAATGAAAGGATATATTGACAATCTAAAGCGTTTGGGGCAGGGCACCCCGGGACCCCAACATTTTGGCCTTGCTAGTGAGTCTGATCTAATACGGCATAAACCAAGGAATTTGATGGGTTTGTGCAGAATTATAACATGCATAGCATGGGGAAGACAGTTAATGAGTTGCATGCTATGCTAAAGCTCCATGAGCAAACTCAAACTCTGCCCCAAAACAACGCATCCCTTGATATTTGCATGCTATCGAGCAGGTAAAGTCCAGAAAGGTAAAAAGCACAAAAAACCGCAACCCAAATGGCGCTTAAGGGGACAAAAAACAGGAATGGGAAAAATAAGCACGCTTATGCTCCCAAGCCCAAGATTCCCCCTCCACCCAAGAGGGAAGATCCCGCAAAGGACTCAATCTGTCATGAGTGTAGTGAGACAGGACACTGGAAGAGGAACTGTCCTCAGTATTTAGCCGAGTTGCTGAAGAAGAAAAAGAACGCAGCCTCTGGAGCTGGTGGTTCAGGTATCTTCGCTACAGAACTTAATACTTTCCTTATATATCCGGATCTATGACACTGGTTGTGGTACTTATATTTGTAATACAACGCAGGGTCTAAGGGCAAGTAGGAAACTGAAGCCGGGGGCTCTTAGCTTGTACGTGGGCAATGGTCAACGTGAAGCTGTGGCAGCGAATTGGCAAATTAGATTTATCTCCCCTATAGGATTAGTTATTGTTTTAAACAATTGTCATTATCCCTTCTATTACTAGAGGAGTAATTTCAGTTTCCCGTTTGTACGAAGATGTTATTAACCGTTTTATGAATAAAACAATTCAAGTTTATAGAAATAACATGGTTTATTTTAGTGCTATCCCAAGGGATGGTATTTTTAAAATTAAGTTGTGTATTCGCTATTTTTAGACATATCTTTAACCATGAAAAATCGAGCCTAAATAACCAAAAAACATAATAAAAATTTCAAATATATAACCTTGTTTTTTTTTGGTTTTGTATGTATAAAGTGTACGATATCAAGAAAAGGACAAAATTAAAGACAATCAGACAAAACCAGCATGGGATTGAAGGGAGCCGTGAGAAAAACGAGCCTAAGGGTGTTGTTTTGGAACTTATTGGAGCCAGCCCGTAACCCATTCATGGTCCGGGCCAACCATATTGTCTTAAGTCCCCATATCACTTTTTGCCAGTCCAATTTAATTGTCCATTTTTAACATAAGAACAAATTAATGTAGTAATATTGAAAAGGAAGATCACGTGCTTGGCTAATTAAATCAAAACATATCACATGCCACCGCACTATACAAAGGAGGAGACGAGTAACAAATGGACACGTGACGAGCCAAAAATATATAAACTTCATTGAGAGTAGCTGTGCAAATTAAGGAGTAGCAAGAAAAGGGAATCACGTGTTTGGAAATTAATTCCCAAAAGCTCACGTGAGCTTCCACTAAAATGAAAGGGGCGAATCCACAAGCAACACGTGTTGAGAAGTTTGTTATAACTTTCAGATTCTAACTGCAATTCACAATGAAATGATCCAACGATTATAAAAGGCTGCGTTTGGTCTAAGCAACAAAAAATGGGCACGTGGAGGCAAGATAATGGCTGGATCATTTATGCGAAAACACCGATCCGTGTGACACCGAAAAGAAGCAAATGATTGGTTAATGGATTGCAAAATGATTGGTTCAAATTTTCACATTTAACCCTTCTCCCCATATAAATGTTTAACCCGCTCCCCCTCTTTGAGGGAGTTTTTTTTCTTTTTTTAGTTTAGATTAGTTAATTGTAGCTTATTTCTTTTTTGTAACTGCTTATTTTTACTTTTTCTGCTGAATGTAATTTGCTTATTTCACAAGCTTTTTAATATGTTGTAATAAATTTGGTTTGAAGTTGATTGAAAATTTCGTTTTGCTTATATGGTGCTTAATCTCTCATTTTCTTTTCTTTTCAAGTAGCTTATTCTATAAGCTAATTCATCGTGTTTATTTCGTGACTTAACATTCTCAAAAGTTTATAACATCTTAGATTATGACTCATTTAAGCTCTCGATGCTAAACCGATTCATTATCAAAAGTTTTTAAGTACTTTTCGGAATAATAAGCTTAAAATAAGTTTGATCTAGCTTATTGTTGTGCTTGTCTCGTTTTTATAGAAGCTTTTGTTTTCTATTAATATTAGTTTTTCTACATAGGCTTTTTGGTGTTATAAAATATAATCCCCCCACCCCCCGCCGCCCCTAAAAGTGTTAGATCAATTGATTATGAGCTTATGTGCATACTCGTTTTGGAGAGTTTGTTTTCGTTTGAGTAACTTAAAGCTCTATCCTAAGTTTTTTTACTTACTCAATGGGCTTATCTAGTCTTGCTTTATTAGATTTTACGCTATAAAAAATTTTATCTTAAATTTAGTTCTAGCTTAAAAAGTATTATAGTTTTCAATCGTTTTTTGCTTATTAATCAAAGTATTTAATTCTAGTGATTACCGATTGCTTATCTAGTGATCAAATAATGCGTGTCGGGAGCTTATCATATCTGCTTATCTTTTGTGGATTATGTTAGAAATCCTTTTCGTCGAGGCATTCTTTGTTTGTGTTCGTTAATAGGAAATTAGGAACTGGGCAAGTTTGGGCCATTTATAATCGTGGGCCTCTTCTTTTAAATAATTTGGTTGCGTTTGTTGGACCTGGGTTAGAATAGGGACACATTATTAATTGATGAGTTTGATTTTAAAATTGGGGTAATGATTGAGTTATGATTAGGACGTAATTGGTCAAGTAAGAACAGATTTGCAAATTAAAATTGTGTATTGAATTTTAGTTGTTTAAAAAACAGATTTTGCTGTGTTTTTTTTGTGTTTTTTTGTTATTTTTTTTTTTTTGTGCTTTTGGTACCGGGTCTACTCATGAGGCGTGAGCTTAAGGGTTTATTTACTAGACCGTCTTTGATTAGGTTGTTTTAGCTAAATAAACCGGGTGTTATTCGTTTAATTGCGGGTCTCCAATTCGGTTTCATTTTCTATCCCTTTTCAATTAATTAATGTAGTTTTTATTTTATCGTTTTATAATATGTTTGTCTATTTGAATTTTTTGCCATGCTTAGTGTAGATTTATTTTTGTCGTTTAATGTTATGTTTGTTATGTTGAATTTCGATATGAGTAGTGAGTAGATTTATTAGCGCTTGTTAAGTGATTAGTGAATTGGGAATTAAGTGTGGACTTATAAAAGGTTTAGAACATTAATAAAAGTTTTCTGAATATTTAGATTTTGTAAATTGATTGTTTAAAGGGCAAAAGTCCTGAAGAATAACATCATCTACACATTTAGTAATTATTTTCTTTAGATTGTTTTCAAAATAAACCAACGTTGTGAGAAAATAATATTTTCTAAAGATTATAATTCGTTAATAAACCTAAATTCACACTTGATGAACTTTTCACTTCACTTAGCAAGCATCTTTGTCATTTATATCTTTTAGCTTAATTTTAGTATAATTTTTAGTTTTTAAATCGTAGAATTAATATTAGTTTAATTTTTAGTATAAAAAAAAGTTTAAAACCAAAAGTTTAGTTTCCCTTTTATATGCTTTCCCTTTTAGTAGATTTAGAAAACCAAAACAAAAACTTTTATGCTATTCAAGCTCGATTTACAACTTGAACGTAGATTTCCATTCACCTCTCATCGAGGAAACGACCCGGAAGGTTTTTGAGATATCACTTTGGTTAAAACTAAATTTCTTAACCCGATGGAAATACTATATTATACTATACTATAATTTTTTCTATCCTTATTATTACGTATTTATATATTAGTAAATATATATTATATATTTTATATCATTATATTATATATATATATAATATATATAAATATATATATATTATAATTATTATAAAAAATAACTATATATATATATATATATATATATATATATATATATATATATGTATCGATTTGGACGGATCAGTTTTTGGCGTCGTTGCCGGGGAGAGGTGTAGCGATTTCTACGGGATTGTTCGTGTTCGAGCCTTGAAGATCCTTTCTTCGGAAAGTTTATTTTCGTACTTATTAAAATATAAAAACCCAAAAATATTTTTCTTCTATTTATTTTTATTTTTCCTTGCCTTTAAAATTATTAAAAAGACCCAAAGAATATTTTTCTTATCTTAAAAACAAAAATCCCAAAAATATTTTATTTCCATTTATTTTCTTTTAATTAAAATATATATATATTATAATATATAAATAGATATAATTTTTTTGTTTTTTCTTTCTATTTAATTTTTATTTCTTTATGTATTATTTGAAAAAGCTAAAAATATACTTCTTTATCTTCTTATCCGTTTAATTCTTTCTCTCATCCTCTAAATCGTTTAATTCTTCGACATGTCATACAACGGACTTAGTTTCTATTTATGCGGTGATCCGTTAGATGGTATACTTTGTCGACTGATGCTTCGTTGCGATTGGGTGATGAAACATAGCTTGATGATGATTTGTGTTCGTATTTCGCTTCTAAAAGCTGAAAATCATATGCTTATATTCAACCCGTATTCATTCGATAAATCTCAAAATATTCTTACCCACCTCCACAACCCCAGTTCGAGACATATTCATGCGAGTTATGTGGGAACGATTCTCACTACGATTATGATTGTCCATCACGAGTCCCGCTTGTCTATGAGCCGGAACTGTGTTACAATCAAAACTTTAGTGATAATTATTATCCACATGATTCACCAAGTTTTTCTCAACAATATATTTGTTGTGTCCTAATGCGGGGTCCCCTCACTTTGATTATCAATGTCAACCGATTAATGAAACTTACTATGAACCTAATCCGAGTTATGATTCTTCCGGTTTTGACCAACCACAACCCCCGCAAGACTTCGTCGATAGTCATGGAATTCTACAAGCCCTTAATAAAATGCAAGAAGAACTTGAAGAAATAAAACAAGATCGAAGAAAGAAAAAAAAGGATATGAGTATCGAGGAAATGAGGCATGAGCAGCAATTGGTTGATTACAAAATTAAAGATATCACGAATGATTTGGGTTATAAAAGATTTCGAGGCGAGAAGATTGATGAAGAATACGAGAGAGATTGTGAGATTAGAATTCGGAAACTTAAGCAAGATTTTAATGAATGGGGCAGCGAAGTTCGAAAAAAGGAGCAAGCTTACAATGAAGAACATTATTCTGCTGCCCGTCGTCGCATGCTTTCTATTCCTTTTGTCGACAAGGATGATTATATTCCTTTAGGAGATATTATTGATCGATATTCTACGTCTAAAGCAATCACACCATGATTTACTGATCGAGAGCCCGGATACTCTCTAAGTATTGGGGACGACATCTTGACACTACTTAATAGTATTGAGGAACCTTCCCAATCCCAAGGGAGTTCGAGGGTATTTCCCGCGAGTACTATGATGTGCCTACTTGTGAAATAAATGTGTTAATATTGAAGTTTTGGATCGTGTATCTCCTAAGATTGATTTTCTTTCCGAAGAGTTTACCGGTGAATTCACTTCTATTCCACCGAGAATGGATGAAGACGAATTTGATAAAGAAGAAGTTGATTGTTATGATCATGATATTTCAAGTGATGACGATTCTTATGAGAACATCGAGTACGTTGAAGCATCACCTCTAAATTTAGAGTACGATAATTTAAAGGAGGGGAATGAAGATCAAGAAGAGAAAGAGTTTGACTTAGAAGATATTTTTCAAATCCAAGACGTTATTCTTCGTGAGAAATTATTAAACGTCCATCGTCTTATTACTAATATCGAATCTTTGAAAAACAATTCCACTCCTGATCATGTGTTCAAGTTTCCTTCCTCAGTCCCTATTTCCGTCACGGATAGTGGTTCGTTCTTTGAGGAGTCCGATACTTCTCTTTCTCATTCAGATAACTCTTTACCTGAATTCGAGACTTTCAATGATCATACGGAAGAGACGAGAAGTGGCAGTACCACTACTCATGCTAATAACTCTCTTCCCGAATATGATTCGTTTCTTTTTTAGATTGAGCCCGATCAAGGAGGGTTGACTAGCGTTGTTATTTCTGATAATTTAAATGATCCTCTTTTAGAACTTCCTGAGTTTGAATCATTTTATTTTGATGATCCGTCATTTCCTCGTCCTCCTCCGGAACCACCGGATGTTGAGATTTGCTTACATTTTGAGCCCGATGCTCCCGTGATTGATAATTTTAATAAGCTTAATGATGACCAAAGGGGAGGTGAGATTAATGTTGAAGATGATGATTCCTTCACATTTGTCATTAGGACTTTTCTCCCGTTTCTTACCTACCCTAAGATTTCTCCCTTACTTTCCTCCGCCAAAAATAAGGATACCATTTTTGACCCCGGCATCTCCACTTATAGCCGGCGGCTTCTCATCGGGATGGAACTTTCATATGCTTTAATGTTTGTCCAAACATTAATGAAAGCCCGATTGAGATTTTCTTTTCCATTTACACTCTCCCTAAGGACGAATGAATTCAGGGATCGAGTCAAGCTATGTGACTCGGTTACCAAAAACAAAGCGCTTCGTGGGAGGCACCCCATGCTTATCCATTTTCTATTTTTCTTTCTAGTTTCTAATGTGTGTGAGGAGGCTTGTACTCTTCCGTTCTTTGTGTTTGTTGTTTGTGCTTGTGATTGTTTGCAGGATATACCCAAATTTTTCTGAAGACTCTCGTGTTCGGTGTTTTGTCCCGGTTCACTCGAGCTTCCTATCCTTTGTTTGCAATTAGTTTGGGGAAATCCGATATCCTTTCATCTTATCGATTCACGTTTATCTTTGCATAATTAATAAACGGCTTAGATTTGCGTAGAGACCCGCCTTAAACATTGAGGACAATGTTTCGTTTTAGTTTGGGGAGGGAATCTATCGATTTGATGTTACCTACTTATTGTTTTGTTCTCACGTACCCCGTTTTCCCGCAAAAATAGCAAAAATTTCAAATTTTTAAATTTTTAAGTTTTATTTGTAGAAAAATATAAAAAATAAAATAAGTGTTTTTGTCACAATTTTGACTTTCTTGCTGGGTAAGAATAGGAGTAAATTTTGACCCGATCGAGCGTGTTGAGCTCTAGCTTGTTCCTTAACTTTTAGGCTAAGCGTTCGCTAATTCGCGAAGAACGAAAAAAATGATAGAGTTAAGTATGAGTAAGATGCTAAACAAAGATTATTTGGAAATCTTAAGAGCTCATATATGTAACTTGTTGCTTTTTCTCCCATAAGCTCTTAACCGGATTAATATACGTGCTGTTTTTAGAGATTAAGCATAAAGAGCTAAAACCTACAACTAAATAAGCTTAAAGAGCTTAAATTGACAGGAAGCTTGACTAAGCTTAAAAGGCAAAAGGCTTTTAACTGTTAACACAAAATAAGCAATGAAAATAGGAAAATAAGCAAAACAACTTAACACACTAACCTAATAAGCTACTAAGAACACAAATAAGCACATGGAATAAGCTCAATAAGCCAGAATTTGGCTTAAACCCTCAACAGTACTAACTTGGGAGTTAGTACTGTTGGTGTAAATTTAGGCCTAGGGACAAAAACTTGGCTTAAAAATAAGCAACTAAAAGGGCTTTTTAAGGCCTGAAACTAAGGGAACTTAACAAAGAGCTTATTGGCTTTTTAGAAAAGCCAATAACTCATGCTGAGGTTAACTAATAAGCTAGATAAGAAGGCTTAAAGATGACCCCTTAGCACCAGGGGAAATAAGCCAAGGACAAGGGCTTATATTGACAGCTTTCAATAAGCTGTCAAATAAGCTAAAATAAAAAAGCTAAGTTAAAACAGATTAAGAACACCAAGAAATGAACTTGTGCACACTTTTTTAGAACCTAAAACACCAATAAACCTGCTGATTTTTGAAGAATGAAAATGGGACTCATTTTGGCCTTTTGAAAAGCTAAAAAGAGTTGACAGAATTAGTCAAAGCTTTAAAGAAAACCAAGGGCTCTTATCCTAGTTGATTTTTACTCTAAAAAGAGAAAGAAAACACTACTCCTAAGTTGGTTTTAACAGCTTAACTAAATAAGCACTTTGGAACCTTTTTAAAACTAACAGACTTGAGAACTATTTAGAAAACTT
>BQNB010035792.1:0-39236 GCA_026074375.1 Tanacetum coccineum | reverse complement strand
TACCCTTCCAACTTGACATCCACAAGACCAGAAGACACAATAAACCGATCAAAACACCGTGCACTAGAAACATTGAAAGACGAACCAAGTCTTTCATCCATAGTCCGAACGTCATTAAAGTCACCCATTATAATAGCTTCGTCGTTCCATCTCCGTACAAGATTAGATAAAAAATCCCAAAGAGCCCTTTTGCTCCCAGGCTGTTGAGGAGCGTAAACCGCCATCAAAGTAGATATCTATAGAAAGATAATTAAACGCTCATCGTGATGATATATTTTTTCGGCTAACGATTAATGGTTTGTGAGATGTTAATATTTGAGAAAAAAAGTTGGAAATAAGTTTTGGGTTTAATTTCATCCATTGGATCAAGATGAAAATGAAGGGTAGAGATTAGTCTATTTTTATCTAAATAAAGTTTGATATCCAAATGAATTTAAATCATACTATTGAACAACTATTTTTGTTTGTTTAACATGTTTGTTTGTATTTCACGATAAAAGAATGTATTTTAAGACACATGACAAAAATGTTATTGAAGTTCAAAATGTCAAATGGTAAAACGTGTCACCAACCTAGAGGTTATGTAAGTTCCTCATTAACCTACAGAGTGTGGCTTTGAAGTCTCGTTAGAGCCATTTGTGAGATAAGTGATATAAGATGTGAAACAAATCGCCGTTCTATAAAAAAATGTCACTAAAGTAAAACAATGTCGCTAAATGTTGTATGTGTTTTTTTCAACTTTTAAAAAGTGTAGATAAATGTGCGGTACGTAAAGAGCTGTTAAAGTTTGCGGGTATGATTTTGCCTATAGAGTGACATTTGATCTCAAAGTGTTACGGAGTAAATATTAACGTGTTACTCAAAGCCGTATTTGTAGGTAGGGGCAGCAATTCAGGTCGGGTTCAGGTTGTCGAGTGGCGGGTCAGAAAACCCCAACCCGAACCTGACCCATTTAAATAATCGGGTCTGTTATGTCAACCCTAACCTGTTTACACATAACCCGAACCTGACCCATTTAACCCGTATATATACTTGGGTTGACGGGTTAAATAGGTTACACGGGTTGAGTAGGTTAAACGGGTTTTGGGTTGACCCATTTAACCCATTATATACAAAAGTTAGCACATTACACGGGTTAAACACGTTAAATAGGTTTGTGGGTCGACTCGTTTAACCTATTTAACCCTTATAATAAAATATAAATAACTTTAAATTTAAGAAAAAAATCTTAAACGGGTTGGCGGGTCGACCGCTTAATTTATTCTCAACCTGAATCTGACCTGTTTAATAAACGGGTTAGATGGGTTGACCCAAAACTGACCCAAATATATTTAGACTCAACCCAAACCTGTTAATTTTCGTGTCGGTTTCAGGTCGGGTTTCGTGTCGGGTCAGAAATTGCCACCCATATTTGTAGGTGTGCGAGGTGTGCAAACTCACATGGCCTTAAAGTTTTAGAGGCTTCAAAATATGTACTCCACCCGTCTCAAAATTATTGTCCCTACGACAAAAAACACACAGTTTAAGAAAAATGCATTTATTACTACTTTCTCTGTTTTACTTTTTAGCAGATTAACCATTTTACCATTAGCTAATTAATTAAAGTCTTATTTAAAGTTTGTAATAATAATTTCAAATAAAGATAATATAGTAAACTTGATCAAACTTCCCTATCTATTTTTAGTATTGGACATTTAATTGGGACATCAAAAAAAACGTGGATAATTAATTTGAGATGAAGGGATTATTTTATTTTAATATTTTGAGGCCTTAAAATTTGCTTCACATATCAAAATGACAATGATTTATTAAATTATGTTTTAAATATTTGTTAAACTTTGCTTCAAGTGGCAGAGATTAATTAAGAACTCATAAAAAAACTAAAGTTAAATGGTTACAATATATCTTTATCTTGATGTTTAGTTATTATATAAACTTTCGTGCAGTGCCCCTAAGGCGAAGGTTCGAGTCTTGCATACTGCCCAATTGGATGTCACTGTGAGCTCGAATCACTAACAACTAACTTGCCGTTAAAAAAAATCGTTGTTACCCACACCTCTAAAAAAGCGTCGCCTAGGAAGTTATATTAGTGACATTTTTCAGTCACAAAATATCAATTTCTATGTATTGTTCGTGAAATACGAGTAGTATTTAAAAAGGGAATAACAATGTTACCAAACCCTATATTTTCAATCACAAAAGTGAATTAAATAAAAGAAACGGAAACAACTCATATTTAGTGAGTTGTTTCGTAATGTTTTAAATCTGAACGATTCAAATCTTCAAAATTACGGTTTGCCTCCCATGTTGATGTGAAAAACGATATGTCAAAACCAGTCACTACACATTATTTGTCTAAGGAAAGAGAACATGCTTTTGCAAAACCTCATCACGTGATTGCACCTAGCTCATCTAGGAATAGTTCAAAGTGTATCAACTTCGACACTAAATAAAACTTATGGTTCAAACGACATGATTCACAATTACTATCTAGAAGATGCTAGGAAAAAGACACAAGAAAGAGGTAGGAATTTAAGACCTAGTGTGATGCCTTCTGCTAGATCACAATGCACAGCTAATGGTGGCAAACCAAAACCTATGATCAATAATCAAAAGTCTAGGAATTAGCCTGCATCCAAGACTAGTTGCGTAACGACAAAGACTGTGCCCATAGCAGAACACTCTAGGAATTTTAGATCTTTCTCGGACTTCAAACACTTTGTTTGTTCGACATGTCAAAAATGTGTCTTTAATGCACATCATGATACTTGTGTAACAAAATTCCTGAATGAGGCTAACTCACGTGCTAAGGTACCATCCAATAAGACAACAAAAATACAAACCCGTAGAGCAAGTAACTGAATAAGTATTGCAAAGAAACCAGAAAGACAGATCCCTACAGGACATAGGTTTTCTATCAAAAAGACTTTCACTGTGCATGAGAAAACAATGACTCTTAGATCTTGTCTTAGGTGGAAACCGACGGGTAGAATTTCAAGACTGTTGGTCTTAGATGGGTTCCTACTGGAAAGATATTCACCTCTAGCATAACCAAGGTTTACAGTGAACCCACAAATGGTTCAAATAAACATATTTTTAACCCACATAAAAGCAAACAAACTCTTGATGTAAGTGTAGGTACTCTTCATTTAGTTACAGGTACTACATGCACTGCTTAAAAAGAAGATCTCAGAGTTTGGTTGCTGAAAAGACTGCTATGGCAGAAACTAGGGGTTCAAGGAATTCAAATCTAATTAACAAGAAATATTGACGTCTGATGACAACACTTCAGGCCTCGCACCCCCATGACAAATGACTCTTGATAATAACACTTCAAGACTCGCACCCCAACTACATAAGACTTCTGATCATAACCGTTCAGAACTCAGAATTCAAGACCATAGCAATGGACCTTCAAGTTCAAAGCTGGTTCCAAATGTTTCTCCTCCAGCGAACAGAACAAATTCATCACTACAATAGTTGGATTTACTATTCAGTCCTTTGTTCGAAGAATACTTCACTACAAGCAATCAAAGTGTGTCAAAGTCTTCCGCTCTCTTTGATAATTCTCAACAACACGACTCACGACCTACATTGAATGTTCAACCTACAACAGAACCGACAACTCCAACCACAAATGTCAATGCTGAACCAACACTGATGAAGTAGCAGATGCACAATGTGGAAAACATCGAGGGGAGGGGGTAAATACGTTTTCATTTAAAATCTTAAAACTTTCGTATCAAATACCCGAACAAACTCGACGTAATATGAAAAGTACCAAATATAGTCTATGACTATATGAATAATGGAAACATAGAATAATCAAGTAGTCATAACACAATCATCATCAACAAGATACAACACAAGGATAAGCATAAAGTAAATAGAGAGCGATGAAAAAATAGAGAGCAAACCAGACACGATGATTTATAGTGGTTTGGTCATGGAGCTCCTCTCCACCTTACTCCAATCCCCGAGTACCCAAATCGAGAGTTATTCCACTAGATCAACAAGCTCCCTTCTCGGCAGAGAAAACCTTTCACAACATCGCTTACACGTTTTTCGGTACAAAGCTAAATACCAAGTCCTAGATCAAGGTAGAACCAACCTAACACCGCTTAGCCCTTATCTAGTACAAAGTTAAATATCGGGTTCTTGCACACCGGGTAGAACCAACCCAAACCAGTTATGTTTTATGGCCCAACATAACAAATCTTGTGTTTTATGGCACAAACACATACACCATTTAATATAATCTAATGATAATAGTGTATACAATGAAGATCCATAACTTATGTATCAATTGGATATGCATGCCTAATCTAGATGAACTTCCATTGATAGGAAGCCGTCAAATGGATGAAGATGATAGATCTCCAATCTTGTAGATCTACATATGTATATGCTTGGTGGTGGATAGAAATGACAAGATCTCTAAGGATTGCTTTGGTGGATGTAAATGACAAGATCTTGATGCTTGCTTTGGTGGATCATTTCGAGTGTATGCTTACAACAAAAATGAGAGTTAGAAGCATTATGATCATGGGAATTTATGAATTCATTTTCTACAGATCTAAATGTGTGTAAAATGGAGGAAATAATGTGTTTGAAGTGATGAAAAACGGATTGGAAAAGCTCCTCTATTTATAGGCAAAAGCTGATATGCCGGTTCCCTTTAAAATGGAACCGGCCTTTGTAAATCAAAGGGATTCGGCATCTTAAAAAGGGAACCGGCTGACCAGTATACATAAACAAGACATTTTATGTCCACATTCATCCAAGTTCAAACTCTTGTGATGTTACCCATGAGGTAAAATTCATTTGTATATTCCTTTAATCAAAGATGTGTTTATATATATATATATATTAATTTATACTATCATATTATATATTTTATAGTATTTATATATATATATATATATATATATATAGATATATATATATATATGTGTGTGTGTGTGTGTGTGTGTGTGTGTTTAATTTTTTATGTGATTTTTATTCGTGTGTGTGTGGATGATTTGTGTGTGTGTGTGTGTGTGTATTTTAAAAAAGAAAGTTACTTGTACATGTAAAAATGTAAGTAATCTTTTGTAAAATAAAATATCTAGTTGAGTGCTTGTCAAAATAAAATGCATTTGAGCAAGTGTGCAATAAACTTTACTGTTGAAAAGAAAAGATGAAGTTTGTTCAAATAGGAAATATATTTAGATGAAAACTTTAGTGTAAAAATAAAAGTTATGCATTTGTATAAAATACTTGAATGCAAAATGTGAAATGAGGTTTGATCATAATGCAACATAACAAACATGTACGAACCTGTGTTGTAACATACGAGGATTCAAGACGTCAAGAGATGTTGAGTGAATGTTGAGAAATTATGATTACGAGTAACTTGTACAATTTATGTTATGTATTACAAGTTACTTGTTTGTCATCAACAAAACAAACGTGACTGTGTAGATTAAATATCGTAATATTTGCACTAACAATCTTCCCCTTTTTGATATTGACAAACAAACATGTAAACATAATATATCGTAAAATGTAAAAGTTAATTGTATCCCCGTAATACCTTTACATTTCATTATCTGTTTACACCTCTTTTCCCCCTTTTGTCGAAACAAAAAGGGTGTGTCCTTGGAGTATAACTTCATTTCTCCCCGAAAAGGCGAGCATGCATCATCCCTAGTGAAGTTAAAATGTCTACTTCAATCCTTTATGGTGTTGCATCCCTAGGTTATTTTCGTTGGTTTATTGTGGATCCATGATTCAAATTTGAAAGCTTAACCTACAATAAGGTTAGTTTCGTGCGACATATATAATAATAATAAGAAAAAGAAGAACTATATGATAAAGAAAATGACATCTTCCTTTCTTCAAAACGCAAAGGATTGTTGAAGAGAAAAAGTGATGATGAATACGTGCATGCTCCTCCTTGACGAATGCTCCCCCTTGTTCGAGGCGTCAAGATATGATTAAAAGGCTACAGACAAAAATTAGTGCAAAACCAGATTCGTCCTTGGATGAGTAAAATATATACAACAAAGTGTATATAAAATGCATTATAAATGCTCGACGTAAGCTCTCTCTTGCTCGAGGGCATCAAGTATGATCCTACAAAACAAAAAATTAGTGCAATAATAGCTTTTGTCCTTAGACAAATATGTCATATACAACAAAATGTATAAACGAACCAATATGATTGCTTAACAAATGCTCCCCCTTGTTCGAGGGGGTCAAGATGACCCTACAAAAAGAAAAATGAATGATGCAAACTTCATCCTTTGATGAGTATAATGATAGACCTAAAAATGAATGATATGAAAAGTGAAAATGTTAGGTTTAAGAAAAGTGTTTATTATTAGATGAATTGGTCTTTGTATAGTTTTATAGTTTTATTCAATGTTTTCAAGATCGGGATCCTACCCAGGATCGTTTTCGTCTTTGCAAGATCGAGATCGTAAAGTCGGATCGGGATTTTAAGATCCTACTATAATGTCATTTTCTTAATAGTCTTTGTAATATTATACAAATCTACAGATTATTATATATCATAAACACAAAATTATATGAACGTTTCACAGGAATGTTGTCGTAAATTATAATTATGAAATGTTTGAGAAGATTAACTTGTTTTTTAATATCTAGGAAACACAACCCATAAATTCATAATTTTTTAGTTTGTGGTTTGAGAAAAGTAAGATCGGATTGGAGTAGATCTTAAGATCCTATGGTCAAGATCGAGATCCTATAAGATCCTAAGCATGCAAAGATCCTACGTAGGATCCGGATCATTGGTACTTTGCAGTAACGTAAAATCCTAAGATCCTAAGATCAGGATCGGGATCTTAACAATCATGGTTTAATTAGTAATTATAATGTAATAAAGTTTATCTTGGTCAAATTTAAGTAAAGTTGACCAAGGTTTAACTAAAGTTAGAAAAATAAAATTGGAACAACAATAAGTATAAATACCCATCTAGAGGGGTATTTATACAAGTCTTTACATTTTGTAAACTCACTTCTCCCTCCCATTTCTATTTTTCCATTGGAATGAAAACTTTGAAAATGATCAAAAATACTCTCTAGCTCCTCTCCTTTATTCTATAGCTTTCGTATGATATCTACTATGCAAACATGACATATCACTAGTGGTATCTATCACCAGGAGAGATCTAGTGTGTGTTTCATGGATCAAATCAAGCTTAATCGTACTATTTTTTTATAAAGGAGCTTTCGTATCGTTGAATTTGTTTGGTAATTCAGTTTTCATCCTTGAAGGTTTTGTATCTCATTGGAAAAGGTTTCGTAACACATGCTTGGGGTTTCCTAATACTGTTTCAAAGGTTTCGTAACACAGTCGTTGGGTTTCGTAACACTGTTTCTGAGGTTTTGCAACACAGTCGTTGGGTTTCGTAACACTGTTTCATAGGTTTCGTATCTCATAATTTGGGTTTCATAACACAGTTTAAGAGGTTTCGTATCTTCTATTTTTTTAAATTGAGCTTTCGTATAAAAGCTTATTGTTACTTAGTCTTTCATAACGAATCAAGGTTTAGTTTCTTCAAGGTTACATTATTCAAGGTGTTGTAATACAAGACAAAGTTGTAATTGCTCGTTGATTTCACGATTGCAAGACTTTATCTCTAAAACGATCCAAGTTTGCATGGTAATCATTTGACACAATATGTCTACTTCAAATCAACAAACTTTAGTTGACTTAAGAGCTAATGAAATACCTTCAATGCTTGAGAAAGGAAATTATATTCCATGGGAAAGTAGTTCAGAAGGTTTATGGATAATAAGCTTGAAGAAGGGGAGCGGATGTGGAACTCAATTGAGAAAGGACCTTATAAGAGGCCAATGATTCCTAATCCAGACAATACTAAAGAACAGATACTTGAACCATTGTCCAAAATGACTGAGGGAAACAAGAAGCAATACATTGCTGATGTGAAAGTCATGAATTATCTTCTTTAAGCAATACCTAATGATTTCTACAATTCAATGGATGCGTGTAAAAATGCTAAGGATATGTGGGAACGAATCAAAAGGCTGATGTTTAGTTTTGACGTTACTAGTCATGTGACACACTCACGACTCATGGATGAGTTTGATAAATTTGCAGCAAAGGAAGGAGAATCGCTAGATTTTGTGTATGAAAGATTGACAACACTGGTGAATATTATGGATCATAATAATGGTCGTCCAATTCCAGTGTCAATCAACACCAAGTTTCTCAATTGCTTGCAACCCAAGTAGAGCAAATATGTTACCATGGTTCATCACAATCAAACAGGAGATGTAGTTTCATATGATGAGCTGTATGATTCCTTACTACAATTTGAACCACATGTTCTAGCATCCAAAGCAAAGAAAGCTGCAAAGAATCATGATCCATTAGCCCTTCTTGCTTATCCAAATGCTTCTTCATCACAATCTCATGTAAATTATTCTTATTCACCACAACCATACTATGTCACACATCCCTCATCCGTTGCTGATTATGAAGATGAATACCGAGGGGAGTTACAAGGGGATCCTCAAGAAGACAAACTTACAACTACCATGATGTTATTAGCTCGAGCTACACTCAGAAGTTCTCCACACCTACCAATAATCGTCTTCGTACTTCCTTAAACACAAGAAATTAAGCTATGATTCAGGATGGTAGAGTTGACATACAAACCAAGAATGCAGGTTATGACGAAAATGGTAACAGGAATGCAAGGAGACAAACCAAGAATCAAGCATTTAATGCAGGAAATGGGAATGATGAAAGCAATCAGATTGTTCAGCGTGTTTCATAAACTGAGTCAACTCCGGGAAAGGAAAATGTTCAGTGTTATAACTGCAATGAAAAAGGACACTATGCTCGTGATTGTCAGAAACCAAGAGTTCGTGATGCAAAGTATGACAGAGAACAAATGTTGCTAGCTATGAAAGATGAAGCCGGAAGCAACCTTAAGGATGAAGAAAATGATTTCATGCTCGATAATTCTTATGGAGATGAAACAATGGAAGAGCTAACTACTGCAGTAATCATGATGACTCGAATTCAACCAGCTGATGACAATGTTGAGTTTGAACCATCCTATGACGCAAAAGCTGTCAGTAAGATAAATGCTTCACATAAGGTTCATAAACAAGTGAATCATGTGGAATGTAAAACTATTATTCACACATCTGATGATGATCAAATTGATTCTAATATCATATTTGATGATCCTTATGTGGAAAATAATGGTTGCACATCTAAACATGATTTCAATGCTCATGATGAATATCATGATATTCAAATGCTGGCATATAATGTTCAAAGAGAAGCTGAAAATAAAAAAACGATTAAACAATGAGCTTCAAAAGCAAAAAGAGTTGCTACAAAAGAAGCTTGAGACGTTTAAAGATCGGGTCAAAACATTTGATTAAAAAACAATTCAATGTTCAAAATATAAAGAAACATGTGAAGAGTTGGTACGTGAAATACGTGCTGATAAGGACACCATTGAGAGAATTTTGAAAAAAAAGATAAAATTGAAAGTGACTTTTTCAAAATTGAAAATGAAAAGATAATAATTTGACATGAAACTCAATTAGCTAAAAACGCTTTCAAAGAACGATAAAATCGATATCTTGATGATATTTGTGATCTCAAAGAGAAATTAAGTTCTTATGATCGAATTGTTTATAAAATGGGTCAATCAATTCAAACAATTCACATGCTTGGAAAACAACCAAATAAAGTTTATGATCCTTTTCTCAAAGCTGGGTTGGGTTATAAAAATCCTGAACGTCTCAAGAAAGCCATTGTAGCACAATTAAAAATGTATCATGGTGAAATGCTTCATAGTGCTAATTTAAAAACTGATTCACCTGCTTCAGAGGAAACTTTAGAGGATGCGAAAGAAAGTCGATTGAAAATAAAAAACAAAAATGGTTCAACTTAAACCTATGGAATTTAAATGCTCTTATGAAAACATTTAACATTTGTTCCTCAACAAGAACCTTCTGTTGAACAAACATATTTCTCGTTTCCTTCTACTTCCAATGATAGTTCTGAGTCAAAAGAAGTTACATCGGATTTACCAATTCCAAAAATGCCAAAAGAGAGTAAATTGTTAACAATGTTTGACAAAATGGGTTTAGCAATTAACGATTTACGAAAACAAATTAATGCACTCTTTTAGAAGATAGAAAAAGGAGATGGATTCCTGACAATCAAAATTCTTTAAGAGAGTTTTATAAAATTGATGTAATTCCGATGTCTGACTCTTAGTCAAAGAATTTGAAAGAATTCAACAAGAACTCATTGAAGAAGTACAAAAAATGTTAAATATTTTTGAATCAATGGAACAGAAGTTAACGAAAAATCTCTAAAATAAAATATTTTTCAAAATGAGATCGATCGACTTTTAGAAGTATCCTTGACTCGAGAAATTCAAGATTGTATGTTACTTTCTGTTGAAGAACAGAAAATGAGATATTAAAAAATGAACTTGAGAAAAGTTCAAGTGACTCCAAAGATATCCAAGCCAATTTACTCAAAAGAATCAAAATTTTTGAAAATGATTTTAAGCGATCACTAGCTCAAAGTATTGATTTTGAACTCAAACTACAACATCAAAAAGAGAAAATAGCTTGCGACGTCTCTTGGAAGTCAAGATTGTCAACATTGAATGATGAGAACGTGTTGTTAAAAACTCAAGTTGATTATGTTGTTCAAGAAAGAGAAAATATTAAACTTTATTTTTAAAAGCTTTTCAATTCAATAAAAGCAACACAAACTCAACATTAAAAAGAGGTTGATGAGTTAATTGAACATGTTAATAAAAAGACATATGCTTATGCTGATGAGCGGTCTCGAAATCAAGATCTTTTAATGAGAATATCTGAACTCAAGAATAAGATTAAAACCATTAAAAAAGGGAAGAATGTGAACACTAAGTTTGACAAATCTGAGACCAGAGGAACACTTCTCTGTGTAACACCATTGCCTAAAAACATAGCAGTTAAGGCTAAGAAAGTGTCAAATACTAAGGTCAATGTAGATAGGTCAAAACCAGTCACTTCACATTCTATACCAAAAAACAAGCAAAGTCAAAAATAAAGTGTGAATGTAATTGCAAGAGAAATGTATAAAATCACAAAAACCAAGACACAAACGTCGGATTCTAAAACTAACATGAATGTTTCTAATTCCACAGGTGTAGAAAGTTCTAATAGTGTTAGAAGACTAAAGTCTAAGGATACTAAATCAAAGGATAGAGTCTTGAAGAATACTAATGATAAGAGACCATCTGCACATGTTCGGAAGATGTCAAGTAGTGTTAGTTTTGATTCTAATAAGCATGAAATAATGAATTCGATTGTATGTCAATCAAACGCAAGTGTATTAAATACCAAGACTGTAAATGCTGTTAATGAAGGTTCGAATATTGTTTGTGTTTCTTGTGGTAAAGATGTGTTTTTGCTTTCTCATGAAAAATGTGTTGCTCGTTATGCTTTGACTAGAGATTCTAAGGTAAAGAGAGCCTTATTCACTACCCTCACAGCAGCAAAATCTAAGAATTTAGGAGCTACTTATGTAGTTGCAAAATCTAGATAAAGTGTTGCTAAAACCCCAACAGCAACAAATAAGGTCTCTAGTACGCTACCACTATCTCCTGATTTTAGTCAAAGTAGGACACTTAGCAATTACATGAAAAACAAAATTGCAACAAGTAGAAAGTGGCAGAAATGGTTTGAATACCAACAATGTTTTAACTGGACACCCAAAAGCAAAACTGCTCAATCACAATCTAGTGAAACAAAGAGTAACACCCGTGTTCGATCTAAATCTAACACACCAGTTACCACTCAAAAATAGGTAGCCAAACTGTCCACTCTTCCATTTGCATTTGTTTCATGCGATGCAGGTGATCTAGCTCATCCATTGGATTGTTGATAGCGGGTGCTCGAAGCATATGACTGGCAATCTGTCATTGCTAAGAAATTTCGTTAAGAAATTCATGGGAACAGTCCGCTTCGAAAACGATCACTTCGCAGCAATCACTGGATATGGAGATTATGTTCAAGGAAATCTCACGATATGTCACGTATACTATGTTGAAGGCCTAGGACACAACTTATTTTCGGTCGGACAATTTTGTGACAGAGATTTTGAAGTTGCTTTTCGTTCAAACACGTGTTATGTTCGGAATTTTAAGGGTGAAGATTTGCTTACCGGTTCTCGTGAATCAAGTCTCTACACCATTTCCATTTCTGAGTTGGCGGCTTCTTCTCCAGTGTGCTTAATGTCCAAAGCAACATCAACAAAATCATGGTTATGGCACCAAAGGCTTTCTTATTTGAATTTTGGTACCATTAATCAACTCACGTCAAAAGATCTAGTTGATGGGCTTCCGAAATTTAAGTATAAGAAAGATCATCTATGTTCAGCCTGTGAGCAAGGAAAAAGCAAGAAAGCTTCACTTTCACCAAAATTGGTTCCAAGCACAGAATTCAAACTCGAATTAATTCATATGGATTTGTGCGGACCAATGAGGGTAGCAATTATCAATGGCAAGAAATATATTCCAGTGATCGTTGATGATTATTCTCGGTACATCTGGGTATATTTTCTTCGCACCAAAGATGAGGATCCAGATATGATCATCAATTTCATTAATCAAGTTCAATGGAATCTAAAGGCTCAAATTCTAAAGATCCGAACTGATAATGGAATAGAGTTCAAAAATGACAAACTGCGGTCGTTTTATGTCAAGTTAGGCATTGTTTATAATGCTTCAATTGATCGAACACCTCAACAAAATGGTGTTGTTAAACGTCGAAACCGTACACTTGTCGAGGCTGCATGCACAATGCTTATCTTTTCAAACTCTCAAGAATTTCTTTGGGTGGAAGCTATTGCTACTGCTTGCTTTACTCAAAATCGCTCTATTATACACACTCGGTACAACAAGACTCCGTATTGGCTGATTAGAGGAAGAAAACCAAATGTTCAAGTCTTTCATATGTTTGGATCTCTTTGTTATCCAACAAATGATCGTGATGATCTTGGGAAAATAAAACGGAAGGCTGACATTGGTATCTTTATTGGTTATTCTGAGTCATCACGAGGATTTCGTATCTATAACCACCAAACCAAAAAGATAATGGAAAAGATCCATGTCAAGTTAGATGAACTCACAACGATGGCTTTTGAATGCAACAATTCAGGAACCGGTCCAAACTGCTCGAATTTTCAAGATTCATCAAACGACATGAATGAAATAACGTCATAACAAGACTTGGATAACTTGTTTGGTCCTCTGTATGAAGAATATTATGCGTTAAGTACTTCCGAGGTGACAAATAATTCCGCTGCAAATACTCATGACGTTGAAGATACTCCATCACCGTCTTTAATCATTGTTGAAGATAGTGATGCTTCGTAAATAGTAACTTATTTAGAAGAACCAATAACATAAGAATCATCAATTCCAGTCTTGGAAACTCATTCTGATGAACAATTTCAAGAAGACGTTGCAGAACTTTATAGGAATAGTATTATGCATTATTTTTAAAATCCTGAGATCGAAGAAGCTGAGTCATCTTCCAACTATCAAGACCCGTCAAATATGAACGAGTTCCATCAACAACATCGCTACACTGATAAGTGGAATAAGAATCATCCAATTGAACAAGTGATTGGTAACCCTTCAAAGTCAGTTCAAACAAGAAATAGACTCCGAACTGATGCAGAGTTGTGTATATACGCACTCACAGTGAGTCTTACTGAACCCAAAAACATCAAGGAAGCTATGCTTGATCATAGCTGGATCGAATTAATGCAAGATGAACTTAATCAATTCAAACGTCTAGATGTGTGGGAACTTGTTCAATTACCGGAAGGAAAGCATGCAATCAAGGTAAAATGGCTTTGGAATAACAAGATGGATGTTAAAAACACAGTTATTAGGAACAAATCACGTCTCATTATAAATGGTTATAGTCAACAAGAAGGAATAGATTTTGAGGAGTCATTTGCTCCAGTCGCATGACTAGAAGCTGTTCAAATGTTCGTGACTTACATGACTCACAAGAACTTTACAATATACCATATGGATGTGAAGACTGCATTCCTGAACGGTCTATTAAAAGAATAAGTTTTTGTAAGTCAGCCAGACGGATTCGTAGATCCAGATTTTCCAAATAACGTTTATCATCTCAAGAAAGCTCTGTATGGTCTCAAACAAGCCCCTCGAGCATGGTATGACAAGCTTTCTTCCTTTTTGATTGAACACCATTTCACAAAAGGTATTGTTAATCCAACACTGTTTACACGAAGACACAAGTAGGACATTTTATTAGTTCAAATATATGTCGATGACATTATTTTTGGATCCACAAACCCACTTTTCTCAAACAGATTTACAAAACTAATGAAAGATAATTTTGAAATGTCAATGATCGGTGAGATGAATTTCTTTCTCGGACTTCAGATTCATCAATCCCCTCCGTGGAATCTTCATAAACCAATCACAATACACTATGGAGCTTCTTAGGAAACACGGAATGAAAAAATGTGATATTGTTATGACACCAATGGCTACTGCCAAAATCGATGCAGATTTATAGGGTACTCCAACTAATCAAACTAAATACCGTAGTATGATTATAGGACTCATGTATCTCACTGCAAGGCGACCGGACATTGCATTTGCAACATTTGTATGTGCACGTTATCAGGCATGCCCAACTGAGAAACACCTCAAAGAGGTCAAAATGATCTTTCGGTACCTCCAACAATCCATTAACAAAGGATTGTGATACTCGAAGGATTCTAGATTTGAGCTAATTTCGTATTCAGATGCAAATTTAGCAGGGTGCCTTGATGATTATAAAAGCACATCTGGAGGACTTCAGTTTCTGGGAGACAAGCTAGTCAGCTGGTCGTTGAAAAAGCAGGATTGTACTGCCATGTCAACTGCGAAAGCTGAGTACGTATCTTTATCAGCATGCTGCGCATAAGTCATTTGGATGAGAATGCAACTGCTTGATTATGGATATCGCTACAACAAGATTCTAATGTACTGTGACTCAAAAAGTGCAATTGCTATATCGTGCAATCCAGTACACCATTCACGTACAAAACACACTAACATCCGTTATCACTTTATCAAGGAGCATGTTGAAAGAGGTACCATTAAACTTTACTTTGTCGGGACATAATACCAACTTGTTGATCTATTTACTAAAGCCCTTCTAAGAGAAAAGTTTGAGTATTTAGTTCACAGAATTGGTATGAGATGTATGACTCCAACTGAGTTGGAACGTCTGACAAAGTTATCTTTTTGAATGAAAGATCATACATCAAAAACTTTTGTAAATACATTTCAAAAGCAAAATTCAAAATTAAAAAATTCAAAAACATCAAAAATATTTTTATTCTTTTTCAAAACATGAAAAACAAATAAAAATACAAAAATTCAAAAATATAATTTAAATGATACAATCACATATCTTCTTTGTTTTTTATCAGTTTCATGATATTGTTTTCACAAAAAAGTGGTTCTTTAAATGCCTAAATATATCATAAATTGAGGGGGAGTAAATCATTAATAAAATGATCTTTCACTGCTAAAATATGTGATTTGTAATCATAATCCATTCACAAAATAAGGATTTCTTGAAAAACATCTTTCAAAAGTCATCAAAGTTTGAAAAATTCAAGTGTGAAAAACAGCAAAAAGTAACAATCTCTTGAATAAGTTCTTTAATTAGACATTTATTTGAGGGAGAGTTATGAAATTCTCGATGTTCAAAATCTTCCCAAAGAATGTTCAAAACTGCAAAATTTACTATCTCTCGATAAGTTCTTTAATTAGATATCTTATTGAGGGGGAGTGATAAATTTTTCAGTCACTTCATCATCAGAAAACGAAAATGTGTTCTCAAAAGCAAAAATAACTTCTTGTTGAACAAAATTTTATCAAACGAAAAGAATTTCAAATGGATATTTGTTCGAGGGGGAGTTATAAATTGTTTAAAAAAAAAAAACAGGAACTTAACTGCAAAATAATTCAAAAGATTTGTTGTGAAAAATAGGTCGAACTCTAAGGGGGAGTTATGAAATTTTTTTTTGGTATTAAAAGCTTACGGAAGTAACTAAAAGGACTGAAAGTGCAAAATGCAAAAGTTAGTTTCGTATGGGATGTTAGTGTTTACGAAAGAAAGAATAGGGACTGAAAAAGTTAGTTATGTATTTGATAGAGATTGTTAAGTTCTGTGATGCTACGCTGGAAAAAGTCTTGAATGAAGTAAAGCTAAAGATCTTTCAATCTGAACCATGGAAGAAACTACCTCTGCTAGGTGAATTAGACCGTGATATAATGAAGGCATTTGAAAGAGAAATATTCAAGCGTCTAAGTCATCGACAGCAAATGAGAAGGTGTGAATCGTTTGTGAATGGAAGACCAATTCTGCCGACGATGAAGCGTTTGTAATAATCAACCCTTAGGGGGAGATTGTTAGGTTTAAGAAAAATGTTTATCATTAGATGAATTGATCTTTATATAGTTTTGTTTAGTTTTATAGTTTTGTTAGTAATTATAATGTAATAAAGTCTATCTTGGTCAAAGTTAAGTAAAGTTGACCAAAGTTTGACTAAAGTTAGGAAAATAGAATAGGAACAAAAATAAGTATAAATACCCATCTAGGAGGGGTATTTATACAAGTCTTTACATTTTGTAAACTCACTTCTCCCTCCCATTCCTATTTTCCCTTTGGAATGAAAACATTAAAAATGATGAAAAATACTCTCTAGCTCATCTCCTTTATTCTATAGCTTTCGTATGATATCTACTATGCAAACATGACATATAACAACAAATTTCGTTCGTAGACAAGAATGCCATACACACTAAAGTGTATATATGAATTTGAACCTAAAAAAATTAGTGCAATATATACTTCGTCTTTCGAGGAAGTAATATACAATAAGATGTATATATGATGAAAAATATAAATGATATAACCACAAGCAACTCAAATTAGAGAATTATGATCATAGACCAAGACATCTTATGAGGTGTAGTCTTCTACTAAGAAGGACACACAACCATAAGGAAAAAATGAGAATATACAATGATTCTCAAAATAAACTCCTAAAAATGAACTAGAAGTAAGATAATGCTAAAAAGTTTAATCCTACTACTTTCATCATCGATGTTGGTTTTGGTGGCGAGGTTGTTAAAGGTTGTAATGGTGTATTTTGAGAATGAGACGCATTTCATTATGAAATACCCTCGGCTTACGACAACATAGGCAAAGATGCTTATGAGTGTCAAATTGTGGTTATGATGGAAAGTTTCATGGTGGATCTTTTTGTGAAGATGACTTGGTAGATGACTCATGTTTGATAGAAGTAACAAAGGTTTATCTTTAAACCTTACCTTGTTGGTTGATGAAGCACTTGAGGTGCTAGACATGATAATCTTGTGAGTAGTAAAGTAGGTGGCGGAAGATGGTGATGATTATGCAAACAACTAACAATGTATGCTTGTTAATAAAGTGGTGACAATGATTATGCATGTATGAATATGTAATGAAATATATGGATAAATGTGCGAATGAGCACAAATTAACTTGATAAAGAAATTGATCTTTATCGGCCTACAAAATCCAAACGAGTTAGTTTTAAATCTAACATAAGATAGAAGCAAGACTATCATTTTACAACATGATTACCAACAAATACATATATTATCACACAAATGACGTAACAAGTAGACACATAGAGAGTTAGATATACGAACAAAACATGTTCACAATTAGACACATAAATAGAAATACCCTTAAATTAAACGAAGAAGAGGACATATGTCGCAATTAGCTTAAAATGTCATAATACATGTTCAAAAACTATTGGATAATTCTATGAGTTTCAGAAGGACTTAAGTGCTAGATAAGTCAAAACCAACTATTGGGTAACCTTAATACAAGTATAAATAACATAATTAAAGTGTTGGATTTAAAAGCTAACTACCCTAAACGGCAAAATGCCTTTTGTAGAACTGGCACCCGCGATTCCTTTTGCAGGATAGAACCACCCTATGCTGCAGATGGAACCGGCATCTGCAGACTAGTATACTTAAAATTCAAAAAAATCTAAAAATGCGGAAAATGATTTTTATGTTTGTTCTTTTGTCTTAAAAGTGATCAATATTCTTTCCTAGATGACGCAAGAATCTATAAGAGATACAAAAGTGATGCGATCCTATAAATTCTAGTTAATCCAAACGTTCCCCAAACTAGTTTGAGATAAAGCCAAGGCACCATAATAAGTCTAACAAGCTTGCTACGAACATAAATATTCAAGTTTACAAACAAACAAATATTCGAGGTTCACAAGCATAACATTAACATAGTTTTAAGCAAGGAAGTACCAAAAGGTTTTCATCCAAACACAAGTTTCATGAAGAAGATGATTTAGATTAGTAAGTCGATTGCACTAACAATGACGTGAAAGATATGTGTCAAAGGAAACAAGTATGTATGTGATCCAAATATGATGTTTTAGATAACGAAGATCAGATTTAAAAGGAAATCCTAGACTTCTACTTGGGTACCAAAAATGCTTTATCATAAATAAGTGCACAAGTAGCAAATAAATCAAGTAGCAATGTCATATAGGGAGCAAGGTAAAAAGATCATGCAAACCATGTTTAAGCATGTATAAATTAGACCATCATACGGATAGATTTACGAAATGCCAAAAGGAACAAGAACTATCAAACATAGATATATCCATATCAAAATCATCATGTATTAAAATGAAAAATTATGAGATCATACGAGACATCATATAAGAGAGAAAATTACTTCAAATGTAAGAATAATGCAAGTCATGTTTAAGTCTTAACACTTGTATCACGAATATAATCATAAAAGCATTTGAAAAGGAAATAAAACCTTCCCAAGGTTTACACATTTGACAATTAATCAAATAGTTTTCATATATCAAGATAACATCACAACCAATCACACAAGAGCATATAAACCACACATGTATGTTCAATGAAAGATGTCATGATAGACTAACAAAAGAAAGATCATATTTACTACTAGTATGGAAAACGTAGCAATAGTGGTGTTTGGGAAATGGGGAACAAGTTGAGGAACTAGTGGTTACAGAGGATTAACAAGTATGAAATGAAAATTTTATAATGTGTAGATAATTTTAACAAAGTATTTTTGAAATGTCCATTTTTCAACAAGACCAAAATTATTTAAAACCTTTGGTGGATACCCCATGACTCGAATCTAACCTTTTGTTATTAATTTATAAAATGAAAATAATATATAACAAATCATCATTTGAGATTATTTTTACATATAACTAGACTCAATTGCCTTTAAAATGGCGGGTGACACAACTTTTAACTCCATACGTTTGATTTTATATGAAATTCCCAACATGACCCACTTTCTGCAAAACTTGTTGTCCCGATTTTATATATGGCTAAAACGACTGAAACTTTATTTTTGTAACTTGACATAACATTAAAACTTCTAGAATTTATTCATAAAATATATACTTCAATATCAAATGCACAATTGGTCTAAATAAACCGCGGAACCGTTCTTTATGGGTTTTGCCAAACACTAGTTTTGACCCGTTTTAACCACAACTATACCTTATGACTTTGACTCGCTTTAGAATATGCTTTTAAAAAATATAACAAGATATCATAACACTTCATTATTACTTGAGTATTTCAGATGGAAAATTCAAGTTGCCAATCCCACTTTGACCTGGATAAATTTATGACAATATTTTTCAAAACACTTAATAACTTACTTGGTTCTTATTCTTAAGTGGTTTATTGAGATTATGCAGATGTTGATATATGCAATGAAAAAGATACATGCCTATATGAGGTGCACAAGACCTAGCATAAGCCCCACTGTGTGAAAACATGAAGTCGTCAATCAAATGAGCAAATATGCCAAACAAGACACTTATGTTACATAAACAAACAAAATTAATTACAAGATGTAAAACATACATAATACTAAATAAGTTGAAACAAGTAGTCATATACCATATTACACATTTCAAACATCACTTCTACTTATATGACTTACCTAAGCATTTACGGAAATACATTTTCAACAAAACTAAGAGTTATCCGAAACACTCCTTTTAAAACCATATAAATATTTTTTAAGAACATAAATTGAAAAACAAGCAAATGAAAGACATGATAAGGTAGACACAAATATTTCACAAATAAACAAGCTCTAATACAATTAGAAATAAGTATATAATCAAGATAAACAATGCAAAGTAAAACAACTAGTCAATTAACATATCATGCGAAAATAAATTCTTTTCGCTTTGCGTTGACTATGACAATGTATACCAAGCTTGATTAGTTTCCAAAATGCTTTAATTTCAAAGGAGGATGTATCAATGTTTAAAGGATACCAACTTAAATTGCCCGACTCAAAAGTTTGAGTTTCTATGTTAATACGAAACTTGAAATTTTGGACACTTTGTAGTATTTTGCAAATTTGACTTACTTAAACCGTTAATCAGTACCTCTAACCCATTTAATTAGAAATTAGACTCAATTCTCTTCGAAATAGTAGGTGGCACGACTCGTACAGACTTACGCTTAATTTTTTTTCGAGCTTTCAAATTTGATCAAAAATTTGAAAATCTTCTGTAGAATCGGGTCCGTCGTTTCCTTTTCAAAAGAGAACCGTCCTTTGTTAACAAAGGGAACCGCGGGTCTGGTCGAATTTTCCAAAAAAGCATATTTAGACCCGACGAAAAGGTTTAAATCTTAGTATGCTTTAAGGTAAACTTATATACTACATCCGTCCCACATTAAGTGTCCAGTTTGATTTTTTCAAATCTTTTTTCTTCATCTTTGACCTTAATTATCTCTTTTTATGTTATATGATACTTGATACAAAATATATGATCTGATAGAGCTTTGAATGTATTTTTCATTGGTATAATTTTCATTAAGTATTATATAATACAAACACAAATATTTACGGTCAAAGTTGATGAAAAAAGACCTCAAAAAGTCAATCTGGACACTTAATATGGGATGGAGGGAGTAACAAATTTTAATCATTATTCAAGCTTGTTTAAAAAAGATATTCAACAATCAAAACTTCTAAGAATAAAACAACGACATACTTTTCATATTAAGTTCCGCTTTTCGAATAATTTGATACATGGATCGTACTCGGTTCTAAAAACCGTTTGTTTTGAAAACTAGAGCCACGTTGCTTTGATACCAATTGTGGAAAACGTAGAGGGGGTGTATATGTTTTCGTTTAAAATCTTAAAACTTTTGTATCAAATACCTAAACAAACTCGACGTAATATGGAAAGTACCAAATATAGTCTATGACTATATGAATAATGGAAATATAGAATAATCAAGTAGTCACAACACAATCATCATCAACAAGATACAACACAAATATAAGCATAAAGTAAATAGAGAGCGATAAATAAAATAGAGAGCAAACCGGACATGATGATTTATAGTGGTTCGGCTACGGAGCTCCTCTCCGCCCTACTCCACTCCCCGAATACCCAACTCGAGAGTTATTCCACTAGATCAAGAAGCCCCATTCTCGGCGGAGAAAACCTTACACAACGTCGCATACACTTTTTTCGGTACAAAGCTAAATACTGAGTCATAGATCAAGGTAGAACCAACCTTACATCGCTTACCCTTTGCTTCATCCAGTAAACCCTTGGTAACCCAGATCTCATCCTTGCTTTCGCAAGTAAACCCCATATAATCCATATAGAGGAATAGATATATGAACATACCAAGTGCATACTTCTATTAATATATGTTACTGTCGTCACTGCTTCGCCTGAAACCGTTGCTTAGCATACACATACTAGGCCGAGTATCCATATCTTCTTTCATTACAGATATCCACTTGGAAATTACCTCACAATCAACTGCATCCGTGAAAGTCAATGACTCATGTGGATATTCTTCTATCACTGCAGCAACTCCTAAAGCAGCCATATTATTGTCACCTCTATACCTTTCAACAGATTACCCTCTGCACCCTCTTGACCAAGTACTCCTGTTTTCATAATGACTGCCCCTACATTTGCACTATGGTGTACCTGCTTAATTACTAAGCAGTCCGTATTTGTTTTTCCTTCAAGTTGTTTAAACTTTAACTTTCTTTGAGCCACTACAGCATGATCATGACTCTCCTGAATTACCTTAGGTTTACGATTTTCTTGAGCTCCCCGCAGTTGCACCTCAAATCAAACACACTTTTGAACATGTACTTTATGGACTCTTGTTTTAACACAAGGACCAAGTTGTTTGAACCCAACTTGTTTTGAACCTCCATGCTTTTATACAATATTCCTATTGAGCTTTTCGATGTTTAACCTAGTATTTATACTAGCCATTATTCTTTAACCTTGCTACAAACATTGTCAAGTTGCTTTTTAACCAACTTTATCAACAAGTCTCACAAGCCGTGTGCTAAATCTGGTTTCTTGTTATAATTGATCTACTAACCTTTATAAAAAACCTAAAGCTTTGATCTTTCCACCTTAATTCTACAACCTTGATATACCTTGTACTCTAAGTAATAACTTTTCTTGAATCCCAAGAAAAAGCTAAACCTCACTTGTCTTCCAAGAACCACCAAGACTTGAATACCAAAAAACCGTTTAAAGTAAATCGTTTGTCTATTAAACCCTAACAAACCTGAAACTTAAAACCCAGGTAACAAACTAGTCAACAAAATCCTTGATGATAGAAGAACTCTAACCGAAAAACCTTGAACAAATAAATCAAAGAAAACCCTTTGATGAAACCCTTACTCAAATCGATCAAACTTCACCATTAAGTAACCTTCTTTTAAACCAAAATCTTGAAGTTGAAACTTCTTGCAAAACCTTGTCACCTTTGAAGCTCAAAACCGAAACTCCAAGAACCTTGTGACAAAAGAAAATATTTCCTATAACCCTAGGAGAATCGATCCACCTCCTTGCAAGAAAACTTCAAGAACCTTGTTGCCCAAGTAATCTTGACTTGTAAACCTAGAAACCTTGAACCTTGTAATCTACACAATGATAGCTAAATATTAATCAAAAAACAACAAAGAACACAACCACTAGACCAGAAACTTCACCAGCTTATATCTCTCTTCTGGAAGATCTTATGCAAGATCCCTTTGGTGAGATCATAGATCTATGTGTCTTCAACCTATGGTTCAAATTTCGTAGATATCCAACGATTAACGAACCCGCAACGCCAATTCTCCCACGGCCGCGTAGTAACCAACGAACCAAACCCGGTTCACTTGTTTCTCTTGTTTCGGCTCTCTCCACGTTGTGTGATTTGTTCTTCTCGAACATGTCTCTGATACCACTTGTTGTACAATTACAACAACAACCCGAAGTTCGATCGCGGAACGCTAGATCGCGAGTTGTATCGAGCACAAGTAGCGTACACGAGAGAATACAAAGAACGACAAGAATATGCACACGTTATACCCTCAAATTGTATGCTTTATTAGGTTTTTAATAAATGGGTGTTTGAGGGTATAACATTTGCATATTCTTTTCGTTCTTTGTAGTCTCTCGTTTACGCTACTTGTGCTCGATACAACTCGCGATCTAGCGTTCCGCGATTGAACTTCGGGTTGTTGTCGTAATTGTACAACAGCAACATAAGATTTTAGTTGAAAAACTTGGTATGTTTGACATTTACCAGGTTGAGACTAAGAGGGGATGTTGAAAGATATAGTCTCATTACCTGGTAATAAACTTGAGGGACTGATGTTGCCTTTTTATGTTTATTTATTTTCTTTAGTGTTTCAGGTTTAGTAGTGTTTAATGGTTGCTGCAAAGATGGAGGGCCATTCTTGTCATTTGCTGATTTCCATATGCTAGGTCAAGGCCTATAAAAGGTCCTTTGACCCAGCCATATCTGATAACTCTGCCTCTCTCTTTTTCTCATATTATTCGACTCTCTCAAAAGTGTAACTCTAGTTTGATTTCAAGATCTTCTTGATTTTAGTTTCTGTTTCTGATCATTGTAACAGAACTATTATCATATAGATAATAAATTCACACGTGTGTAACAGTGGTGAATTTAATTGTTTGATTTGTTATGTTTGATTGAGATCAAATTCTATTGTTTTTGATATTCAAATTGAGAATTGGGTTAATAAACTTGGTCATATTAGTCTTTTCTACACTACCCATGCTAGCCACATATTCTACGGGTCTTGCGGTTTTAGCAGGGGTTTTGTTACCAAAAAGTCGCTAGGTAAGGTTCCTCTCGTAGCATAAAAAATTAAATATTTCTAATTAAAGAAGGCATTCTAAAAGGTAAAAGCAACATCGTAGTTTCAAGTTTCTTTTATAGAAAAAAGGTATTTTAGTTTCTGGTCCAATTTCAACTTAGGCAAAAGTTCAATAAAAATGAATGGTTGAGATGGAGTTTTTGAATTGTTTTAGTCACATCTGAGAAAAGATCACATGTGATTCTGGAAAATCACATGTGATTCGTATTTTACAAAATCACATGTGATTTTGTAATACAAATCACATGTGATTTTGTAATACAAATCACATGTGATTTTGTTTCAGACGTGACTAAAAAAAATCGAAAAAAAAAGTTCGTCGAAAGTATATCAATGTGCCCTCGTTAGAAAGATGATTTAATTCTCGTCGCGGTGATGTATTTTTTGTCGTTTAACGATTTACCGTTTGCAAGATATTTTAATTTTAAAAAAGAGGTGAAAAGTAAGTTTTTTTTAATTTAATAAAAAATAAGTGACTATAATTGGTCCATTGGATCTTTAATAAATATTGGATCTTCATTGATCACAACTCTTCCATCTTATCGAAATTAAATTCTATTGATCTTATCGGTCATGAGTCATAAGTGATCCTTCCTTACTCCTACAATTTTATCATCTCTTACAATTTTATCATCTCTTACATGAATAGAGAAAGACAAATATGGGAGTTTGGTACTTTGAAAACTCAATAGCTTTGCATTTGGAACAAGAGATGTCCATTTCAATGGGGACTAGTACAAATTATTGGGCCAATGCCCTTGAGTACCTTTATTAATCATGCTACACCCTTGCAACCACCTTATATTATTATTACCAACAATTAAATTACGACAATTTAAATACATACCATAATTCCTACCCTAAACGGCTAAATTCGAAATAACTTTGAACACATGTCAAACTTATCACACTATTAATTGTTAACATCAATATCCAAACAAACAGTAGTAATGGTTCAACCAAGCATTTGTTAAGGACATTACTAAAAAAATCGACATGTTGTTAGACCGCCAGTCTTGACCTTGACAAACTAAGACTTGTGGCTTAGCCTAGACGAGTTTTGGAGGTACCAGTTAGGTCGGATCGACCTTTTTATACATGGTTTTGAACACATAACAATAACAAGTAGTATTTTTTATAGAATGTTTTGATTCCAAGAACCCCTTTTTTGAGGGGTGTGAATATAATAAATGAAGTAATAATGTTTGGAAGCATATAGTATGGTTGGCATCCACTTCTCAGTACTACCAATGAATCTCACAGCCAAAAGCAATGGGGGCCATGCCTATTCCCTGAACTTCATGGAATCATTTTATGCGACATCTTTAATAAAACTAATACAATATTATATGCTTAAGAAAGTTGTTAAAACATGTATGGTTCAAAACTATAATTAACCTGAAAAAAACTCTTCATTTAACTCTTACAAGCTAAATTAGTTGATCATCAATATTCATCGTGTATGGGAAAGAGACTCTCTAATGACCCTCATTAATCGGTTACATGGCGAACATGAGACTGATAGTAATGCAACCACAAAGGTGTTTAATATAATCTCGCCACATCAGCGTCAACTCAAATTTCTCTCTCTGATGACGTATATTAGGTATACCAAGCCTCCGGGCTTGGGTCACACTGCCACTTGGGCTTCTGGGCCCAATGTAGGCCGAAACTAAACCCAATCCGGCACTGGTAACGGCCCGGACACAGCAAAACGGACGCGGACCCAACTATAGGCTACTTCCGTCAGCGGAAAACACACGCATCCGTACACACGATTACTGCAGAACCTTGCCCGACAAGGGACCCACTCCGACCACTAACAAAACAAACGAAATATTAGAAAACCCTAATATTTCACTCGCTTATAAAAGGGACCCTCTGACACAATGAACAGTATGGTCTTCTCACTCTACATACATACACTTTCTCTCTATACATGTTTACTTACTCTCACACCGGAGTCTAATCGTGGGGTCCGTCCCCACGGTAAGGCTAACGGTTTTCATTTAATTGTGTAGGAAATCACCTCACCTCTCTTGCTCTAGTACAAGATCTGATACCCAAATCATTCGAAGGCCCGACCCAATGAAGGATTTGAGCCCTGTTTTAAGCCCGACACTTATTTTGTACTAACAAGTAGCGCCATCTGTGGGACTCTAACACAACCACGTTTTCTAAAATACTCATCATGAGCACTCGCGAACAGCACACCCCAACCATTCCCACGTCCGCCGTGCGGAACACCGGAGGAAGAAGTGGCCCGCAAGGTCTAGAGGAGCCTACGTCTGACGAGGTCCTAAGAGAACTGTGCGACAAAAACTACCACCAAATGTTGCCGCTCATCGCTAAAAAATGCAAAAAGAAAAAGAGCAGCAAGATAAGTTCAACACAGTAAAGGCACGCCTACTCTACGGTGACGAATCCGGAAGAAATCTAAGAAATCACGAAGAGTCGCATTACTCCGAATCCAAGACGCCAACTGCCTGGACAGAGCCGAGAAGGAGGCATGGAAGTAAGCACTCACGAAGCCCGTCACCAATTGCCAGTGTCTTCAGAAGACTCAGGCAAAACAAACCTCCTTCACTTGGGCCCAGGCCGCAGAAGGAGGGTGGTGTATTCAATAGGTTGGGGGGAAAAGAATAAAGCGCATACGCACGTTCTAACAGCCGCCACCAGAGTTCTCACGCGAAGGGAACCGAGGTGCAACCAAGGAAGCATCATCACAGGGGTACATCGCCCCGAGGAAACAGCAGATATTCAGAGAGTGAAGACAGCGAGGGAGATCATTGGAAATCCAAATCAAAGAGGCACAGGTCAAACACCTACGAAGATGATCTCTCTCAACCTTGGACGTGTGAGGAAAGAAACCCTTTCACACCTCAGATCCGGCATTTTGATTTCCCAAGGACAAGGATGCCTAGCCATGTCAAGACATACGACGGAAGCGGGGATCCGGAAGACCACTTAAAGCTATTCCAGTCTGCTGCAAAAACAGAGAGGTGGGCAATGCCAACGTAGTGCTATATGTTCAACTCAACGCTCACTGGAAATGCTAGGGTCTGGTTCGACAAGCTCCCAGAAGAATTCATTGACAGCTATGAAGATCTAAGAGCAGCATTCAGAAAATTATCTCCAGCAAACAAAACACATCAAGGATCCGGTGGAAATACACCATATCAAGCAAGGAGATGGAGAAATCACGGAGGACTTTATGGAAAGATATAAAGCAGAAGTTCTGGACGTGGAAGGAGCATCGAAATGCATGAAGATCTTCGGATTCATGCACGGGATAACCCACCCTGAGTTGATCAAACGTTTATACGAGAAAATCCCGAGATCAATGGACGAGATGTACAGGGTGACTACGTCTTTTCTGCAAGGGGAAGTCGCTGCGTTCAGTCATAGTCGGAAAAAAGCACCCGCGCTGTGGAGGCAACCAGAAGAAGGAAACAAGCCAAATTTCAAAAAGGGTTTCAAAAACAAGCAAAGGTCGAATCGGAAGCCAGATAGGTTTTCACTCCTTACGAAAACCTCGAAAGAAATTTTCGCTTTAGAAAAAGAAAAATTCAAGGCTCTACCGCCAATGGTAACTCTTGCGGAAAAAAGGGATCCAAACAAGTACTGTGAATTCCACACGGATATGGAGCATAGCACGGACAAATGCATGCAGCTGAGGAAGCAGATAGACGAGATGATCAAGTCAGGTAAATTGTCGTAATTCATCAAAGAATTAAAACAGAACGACAAGCCACTATTTGTACAAAGATATATATTACCGTGGCTTAAGTTAAAGTAACCCACTATTTGTACAAAGATATTGTTGGGAGGACATAACCCCTTTTAATTTGTTGCCACATTACAATAGAGATATAATAACACCTTTTATAAGTGTTAATCTTATATATATGTGATTTGTTTACTTAATGTATTAGCACAGCTTTTTTATATTTTTTTCTTTAAGACCGTCAAAAACAATAATCATAGTGTGCACAACCGAACCTAGGGGTGTTCGGATGGCCGGGTTTCGGTTGACCGGAGTTATTCGGTTCTTCGAGAATAAAACATACACCCTAAATCCAAACCAAAAATTAACAAAACCAAACCATGCTACTAACTAAAGATGGATTTGAGATTATCACTCTCCTGGACCAATAATTAAACTTAACTAAACTAAGAAGTAATCTTTAACTAACCTATTATTATTTTTCTTCTCCGCCTTCATTTAATAAGCAACTTATTATATAGTGCGAGAATTAAAACGACTAACTAGTTAGTGGCTAACATGGGTATCCACTACTCTTTCCTTAAGGCTTGAAAACAAAGACATGAGAATAATGGTTTAGTGACTTCCTAAAACAAACTGACTCATGCATGGAAGTAACAACTTCAATATGAAACGTGAATTTATGCATAATTGATGGAGACAAGGTTCGTTCTTCTTTGGACTTGGTCTTGTCATGCACGTATCAATACTACACGCCTTAAAACGAGCCTTGTCCTTGAATCTCATGGCTTTATCCCTCGTGTCACGTGGCTTCCAAGGTGGCGTTTGTTTTGGAGAAAAACAAACTTGGGTGGTGGACATTGATGACCATGATGACATGTATCTGTGCAACGAAATATCGCTAACATGTCATCAATGATAGTGGAAACACCGTAATTCTCATGAAGGTTGGTTTGATAAAAGATGGCTATATCATGTCGGAATTTTGGTGTTTTGCGAGTCAGGTAGGCATGCAAATTGGACAACATGGAAATGGATGTTTGAGATTGTTTGTCGACTTTGTTTTCGATCTTGGTTATAGATGAAGTGGAAGCGGTGAGAAAAATGAGCCACCCAGCCCCACCCCCATTTGACAGTAGAATTCTTTTTGTCGGAGACCCATTCACCGAACTACGTGAATATCTTGAGAGGAAAAATGGACAAAACATGAATGACATATTTATCCGAATATAAACATCATCATTAAAATAATGTTAGGTTCATATCTCATCCTATCCCTTTTATTATAACCCTTATTTAACATCTCCCCCCCAAACCCCCCACAATCAACACACCCCCAATTCCCATTACCACCCCCAACTACCCAAACACAACACACAAAAGAATCAATAGAAATCGGTATCGTAAAACCATTTATAGTTTCGAAGAGTATTTAAGTCATCTCCTAGATTATAGCGCTCATAAGCCCTTTTCTATAGGATTAATCCACTACTCTTTCCTTAAGGCTTGAAAACAAAGACATGAGAATAATGGTTTAGTGACTTCCTAAAACAAACTGACTCATGCATGGAAGTAACAACTTCAATATGAAACGTGAATTTATGCATAATTGATGGAGACAAGGTTCGTTCTTCTTTGGACTTGGTCTTGTCATGCACGTATCAATACTACACGCCTTAAAACGAGCCTTGTCCTTGAATCTCATGGCTTTATCCCTCGTGTCACGTGGCTTCCAAGGTGGCGTTTGTTTTGGAGAAAAACAAACTTGGGTGGTGGACATTGATGACCATGATGACATGTATCTGTGCAACGAAATATCGCTAACATGTCATCAATGATAGTGGAAACACCGTAATTCTCATGAAGGTTGGTTTGATAAAAGATGGCTATATCATGTCGGAATTTTGGTGTTTTGCGAGTCAGGTAGGCATGCAAATTGGACAACATGGAAATGGATGTTTGAGATTGTTTGTCGACTTTGTTTTCGATCTTGGTTATAGATGAAGTGGAAGCGGTGAGAAACTGAGCTATGGTTTTGTCAAGTTTAACGGTATTGCTAATGATGGTGCTATCGGTTACAAGTTCTTTAATGATGAGGATGAGTTTTGGAGTGTGATGCCGCTAGTTGTTCGTTGTGTAAGGTGTTGGTAGCATAGGGCTTATAGGTGGTTGAACTTTAAAATA
This sequence comes from Tanacetum coccineum, assembly GCA_026074375.1. Taxonomy (NCBI): domain Eukaryota; kingdom Viridiplantae; phylum Streptophyta; class Magnoliopsida; order Asterales; family Asteraceae; genus Tanacetum; species Tanacetum coccineum. The sequence goes on along the minus strand of BQNB010035792.1, from coordinate 8,956 downwards.
AGCTAGCTTATATAATAAGTCTTGTTTGTCACACATGCTTATAGAAGTTTTGATAAGCCATAAGCCTTCATAAGCCTAATCCTATAGAAAAGGGCTTATGAGCGCTTAATCTAGTGAGATGACTTAAATACTCTTCGAAATATAAATGGGTTATCACTCAAAAGCTACAAATATATGTGAATTAATTTGACGTATTTTTATGTAATGTCCAACTAATTCACTAAACAACTTATAAAAATATAAGCTCCAACCCCATCCTTAACCCCAGCCCCGGTTCACAGTGCGAAACATACCCTAAGCAGTAATGATAATGATTATGTTTATATTCGGATAAATATGTCATTTCATTGTTTTGTCCTTTTTCCTTTCAAGATTTATGTTCGGGTGAATGGGTCTCCGACAAAAGAATTCTACATGGCTAGAGGAGTTAGACAAGGTGATTCATTGTCACATTTCTTATTTATTTTGGCAGCAGAGGGGTTGAATGTTTTAGTCAATGACGTAGTTGTAAAGGCATTTTTAACAGTGTGATCGTTGGACAAGAAAAGATTCTCGTGTCACATTTACAATATGCGGACGACACCATTTTCTTCGGCGAATGGAGTAAGCGAAATGCAATTAACTTAATACGTATTATGAAAGGTTTTGAGAAAGTGTCTGGATTAAAGGTTAATCTTAATAAGAGTAAGGTGCATGGGGTAGGAGTGTCGAGAAGTGAAGTTGAGAATATGGCGAGATGTATGGGATGTAGTGTGGGTGAACTTCCATAAACATATTTGGGATTACCAATTGGCGTCTGTATGAGAAGGGAAAGTTCGTGGAGACCGTTTGTTGAAAAATTCAAAAAACGTCTAATAGATTGGAAAGCTAAAGCGTTTTCATTCGGTGGACGATTGACTTTGGTTAAATCATGGGTAGTTTGCCACTATATTACTTTTTCTTGTTTCGCGTTTCGTCATGTGTGATTCATACACTTGAGAGAATTAGGCGTGATTTTTTTGGGAGGGGTGGGTGATACAAAAAAATGGGGTGATTAAATGGGATTCTGTTATTGCACCATACGGGTCGGGTGTTAAATATTGGGTCTCTTAAAGCTAAAAACTTGGGGTTTAATTGGGAAATGGTGGTGGCAGGCTAGGAACGATCATGAGGCTAGGTGGGTCAAGGTTGTCAAAAGTATTTATGGGGAGGATGGGGATATGGATGACTTTGTAGGGTTGGATGGTGGTAGAAGTGGGGTTTGGGGGGATATTGTGAGGGTAGGTCAGGATATTGATAGGTTGGGTTGTCTGCTTTTCATCTTCCTTTACTAGAAAAGGTGGAGATGGGTCGTGTGTGTCCTTTTGGGATGATAGATGGGTTGGTGGGGTGAGATTGCGAGACTGGTTTCCTAGATTATACCATTTCGATATATGTAAGGCGATTAAGGTGGCGGAGCGGGGGGTATAGGGTAAAGAAGGGTGGAGATGGGCGTGGGATTGGGTTAAGGAGCCGACGGGGAGGGTGGTTGACGAATTGGGTGGTTTAGAAGATTTTTTGAGTCATGTAAAACTAACTTTGAATGGCAAAGACACATAGAATTGGGAGCTAGATGATGACGGCGTACTTTCAGTCAAGAGATTAACATCTATGGTGGAATCAAAATGCTTGAATGTTGGTCTTACAAACTTTGAAGCAATCTGGAACAAACACATTCAATAAAAGATCGACATATTTGCTTGGAGGACGATCAGGTTACCAGTAAAGGATGAATTAGATAAAAAGGGCATTGATTTACATTCAGTATTGTGCCTTGTGTGCGATAATGCTTATGAATCCATAGACCACGAGATTGTTCTTTGCAGTGAGGTGATGAAGGTTTGGTAGTTGGTGTTTAGGTGGTGGCATCTAGGCAATGTGAAAGCGTTTACAGCATATGATATGCTGAACCATAATGGCGGAGGATGGATGTTATCAAAAAATATAGCTCTTTAGCAAGCGGTTGTTTGGACAACCCGATACTTTATTTGGAGAAATCGTAATTGTCGAGTGTTTGGGAAAAGTTTGAATCTCATATAAATCTTTTCCAAGAAATCCAGTTGAGCTCGTATGAATGGATTACGCGAAGATCGGGCAAATATAAATTAAGATGGGACGTGTGGTTAGTGGATCCAAGATCATGTATTGCATAAATATTTTGTGGAGTTAGAAAGGAGGGTGTTTGGCACCGTGAATGGAATGTATAAACTTGTTGATACATACAAGTTGATGGATATGCATTTGTTAGGCATTTGGTTTGTTGTTCCTGGCTTTTCTTAAATTGGTTGGGTTGTTTGGGTTTTTGCCCTTGCTTGTTGTAACTTTTTGTTGTATCTTTTGCTCAGTTAATGAAATTGCCTTGTTCTAAATAAAAATATCATTGCCGACTTATGCCTAATATCCGTCACAACATGTATACTTCATAGTTTATAGGTTACCAAGTCATATCAATACAATACTAAAAATGTTAAAAAGTTAGTAGAGTACTTCAATTCGGAAAATAGTGAAAATAGGAAGCTATGTCACACCCCCAAATTTCACTGCAGCGGAAGACTGGATTTGGGATTGTGAGTTCATGGCGTGAAGAGGACTTGATACGAGAGATAGACCTCTACATGCCAATAAACCAATGCAGACTCCATATTTTCCGTAAGTTAGGACACCTGAGAAAAACATTGCTAAAATGTCAACATAAAGTTGGTGAGTTCATAGGTTTTGTTGTTTGATAATAGTGATGAACCACAAGATTTATAAACATAGCACGAAATATAGTAATCCTATATATCACCATGAAAAGTATTTACTATTATCTAAGCTCATGACACCGAAACGTTAACAAGTACCATCATAGATAAGCCCATGCAGATGTTCAACCCGCGACATCCGTAACTGACTCAAATAAAACTGTGTTTGCTTGACTAATGTCAGTCCAAGACAAACAGGGATGTCAATCCCGATAGATCTATCCATAACATTCGCGCTTACAAGAATTAACGGTTCATGATAAATTGGGCAATATAGCAAGTTGGGTTGAGTAGGGACTTAGACCCAATAGTAAATCAGTAAATGTACTTGTGTTCAACTGTTAAAAATAAGCAATGTTCTCACCCCAAAAGATGATTTAAAACAGTAAAGTAGGGGCTATGAAAACTCACCTTGTCGGTTAATTGCCTGGAATTGATAATGGATCAATGTACGTCAAATAGTGACTCAGTCAAACACCTAAGTAATTATGACAAAGTCTGAGTTTACATTCCAAATCTTAATGTATGAAATGAATTATGCAAATGAGTCATAAAAGGGCATTGTCGTTTATGTGATTACGTTTTATGTTTTCAAAATGTTGGTTAAACAGTTGGCTCTAGGGACGACCTTACAGTTATAAGTATCTTATACCGGAATTTATACTATCACGCGTCGTAACTTATATTTACAGGTCCATGTGATTTACGTCTAGACAAAATGTAAACATTATTTATAAGTTACTAAGTTTATATATTTTCCTAGTGCGTTTATTTATTTATATCGTAGTTGTTAATTTATTTGTGAAATCATCAGTTTTGTTCATCATGATTCGCTCGACTCGTTCAATTAATTATTATAGATTATTAATTTACAACTAATACTCTTAAGTTTCAAAATAGCGGATTTTAGTTTCTCTATTTTCTAAATTAAGTGATATATATAACATATACACTTTTATATTTTAAATTCTTTTACTCTTATAACTTTTCATGTTTAAAAAGAACACGAATAAGCTTTAAAATATTTTTAGTGGTAAATAAGGTTTATAAACCGTGCTAAGCTTAGTTACCTATTTAAAACTCGGTTTCGTTGTTACCAATTTTAAGTCATCAAACAAAAATGTTATTTAGATTTCTTACTTATTGGTGTAAATATTAGCTTGTTAAAGAGTTTACCCAACAATTGGTTTTGACTAGGATGACTTAATAACTTGAAATCACGCAAGCGTTAATATTTCTTTACATCTACATTAAATAAAGTAACTCACATGAAAATTGTAGAATGTATTCATATGCATTATTTCTATACAATTTACAATAATTACATGGCCTACACTCATGTTTTCTTTTCTGTTCTCTGCCATTCCCAATAGTGGGTTAATAACCACTGTTATAGTCTTATCCTTTCACCCACGCACCCTTTTAATGTTTCTAGTTAATCATTAATCCCGTATGGTTCTACTTTTATAGGGTTGGTCACGATATGGATGAAGGTCGGAGCTAATGAGTGTGGCTTGTATTTTCACAGCTCCAATGGCTGCAACAGCGGCAACGGCTTGCTGTGAAACCTACTGTTTCGACAGGGGGAGCTGCCCCTTGTGTCGCGCTTGAACACAAATGGGGGTAGTCCCATTGGTCCTGTGTTTACGAGGCTTAGGCGTGAACCAACGAGCATCGTTTGCTCGACTTTCATTAGAATTTGTGGCGCACCAACAATGAGTAAATGATTCGTTGTGGTTTATTTGGTGACATTTGGTCACGCCTTTATTACACATCGAGGTTACGACATGAGAACTCTACGAAATTGCACGCGTAATCTTAGTGCACATTAGTCCCTAGTGAGCCAACGTAATATATTACGTGTATGTTTTTAAAATTTGCATAAGAAAGTTTCCTGGTTTGTTACTCGTCCTTAGGAACGATGTGTTGCTTACTAGTTTTCCTATACATCATTATTTTTGTGCATGGCATGCCCAAGGTTCTTGGGCATGCATACATACGAACCATGCATGGGTTATATGTTGCTTACTAGCCATGCTAATCCGAGGTTTTCATTTAGTTAGCCAAGACTAGACGTGTCTTGGGTTTTTGGTCATTTGTTAAACTACAAAATAAATGATATAACTAACCACGAAGTGACTCACCGAGGTCTAGGTTTGTCAAGGGACGATGAGAAAAGTGGTGGTGATGATGGGTCGACATCCCTTGGCTTCTACCCATTCCAACCCGACGCCTCAAGGCTTACGATTACAATGAAAACCCAAACCGAACCTCACTTATTCACTACTTGCTTGTGAATGATTTGTGCTAAGTGAAAAGTGCATGGCATCCTATTTATACTAGTAATCGTTTCCTTATTCTTGATACTTTTCAAATTGTATGAAAGTTGGCATTATTTTCATTCACTGTTGGTGTATATGATATTATTTATTATGATTAATTTTTCCCAATACTGTTAAAGAATCTACACTATTGTTGAACAAAACAGGACGTAGCAGGTGAAGAAATTTTGAAAGAATATAAGGTGTAGGGCATTATGTGTAAGACATGAAATGATAGTGTTTGTTTGAATTTCTTCTCTGATTGTCGTAGCCATACATTTAAGTACTAAAGTTTCTAAATAACATGTCAAGGTGAAATGTCTATTTAGGAGGATTTAAATATTGGCTCATTTATGGTTTTATTTATTGAAGTGTGGACGGGTTCACAAAATAATATAGGTGTACGACTTTGTTTTGTCGGGCGCTGAAAATATTATTTTTATCGGTTAGTTTTTTTTCTAAAATACCCCTTTTTGCTTCATAAGCAAAATGAAGATTTATACGCGCTATTTAAAATTCTTAATAACGTAAAATATTGCATGTCGCTCGAATGATAACTTTTTATTGGAAAGTAACGGAAATTTTTTTGGCAATTGCTTGTGACACGTGCTTTTGTGTAAAGTGATAAGGAGCTCTAAATTTTACTGAGGTGTTACATTTGCCCCATGTTATGCGATTTCGTCTCGAAATTAAGGCGTTTGTAATAGATTGTGGATTTGCGAACGATTAAGGGTATTGGTTCTTGAACTGGTCCTTACGTATCCCTAATTGATTGTGTCTTCATTGGGACGAGCCGATACGACAAAATGTTGGGAATATATCCATTGAAGTAAATGAAAAGATCTTAAATTATTTCCCTTTCCCCCTTTTGTCTCATAAATACCACCTATTCCTCTCAAATTTTCAAACTCAAATCCTACTACCAAATACTTCAAATGGCCTGTTCGCTTCCTCATACTGATTCTGAAGTTGAAGCCTTGGTGCAAAGATTAATTAACGAAGATAAAGGTCGTCAGGATGTGCTTTTGAATTTGGCTTTTCAGTTTGAAGATTCATGCGCCGTCAGGGACGATCTTAGAAAAGCTTATGAGAAATGCAATGACATTTCTTAAGAGAGCCGTGCTTTGATTTGCACTCTTTTAAAAGAAAGTTCTGAAAAGGATCGCAAGCTGCATCTTTATATGCATGGAAAGGCGGCACAAGTAGGGAAACAAATGGAGACTAAGTCGGCTTGGTTTTAGGAAAAATACTCCGGCCGTACACATGGAGGTATAGGTTGCTCGTCATCATAGACTGATTTCCCTCTTACCAAGAAAGAGTTACATCAACTCCGTATGGATGAAGAAGCTCTAAAAGAAATGTTGGAAGAAGAGGCCATGAACAAAAAGGCACAAGAGGAGAAAATTAGGCAAGAACAAGCTGAAAATGATGCATTCTTTTTAGAATTTGGGGTAGTGAGATACGACTCAGAATATGAGTCATCGGATTAACGGTCTAAGGGTTGCTGTAATCGTGTTGTTGTACTGCTTTGAATAAAACGTTGTTACCTTAACCTATGTACTTATACTTCCACTTTTGTAGACCAACGTTTTTTTTGTTAGTAATCTAGGAAGTTCTAATGAATGCATTTGATCCCTGTAGTATCACCACATTTCAAATAAAATGTTTGCTTCGTGACTGTTGCCTTGCCATAATACATCTTGAATGGAACCATTGAGTGATTATGACTACTGTCTCCACACAGTATTTTAAAGTGTTTGCGTGATAATTCTGAACCGAATAATTAAGTGAACATGATTACTGTCCCTCTACGGTATCATAAAGTGGTTTAGGGATAGTGTTATTAGTTTGTAATCTCCTCCCAAAAGTAATTACTTTATGAGATTAAATGGCAATTCGAAAAATTTTCGGTGATTGATTTTACCTCAAGGGTTTGAAATAAGATTTAAATTTTTATGGGGTATCGCAGTCTTTCCAAATCGGAGTCTTTTGTTCTGAATTCAAGTTGTCATATTCACGGCATGGGTTAAAAAAATGAAAGTGGCAAGTGGGGCTCCAACGGCTAGAAATGTGGCGAACTGTTACCTCGACTATATATATAATTCGTTAATTCTCTCCTTCGTCAAAACATAAGATAAGTTTTCTTACTTAAAATTTTCATTTGTCCTTTGATTAAAATGTCGTATCTTGTTCCCCTGATCGCGGGTTGTGTTTGTTGTGGTGGTTGGTTTTTATTTGGCGAGTGTTCCACATGAAGAGGATCACCAATACATCATTGTAATACTAGGGCTTATCGTGCCACTCATCATTGTGGCGATTGGCGTGGAAGCTTTCTGGAAAAAGTAGCTTCCGCAAGTAGGCGTGCGGGTTGTATTGCCGTTTTATTCTTGATCATTTTAATTAACCTTATGCTGAATCCTCCAGAAGGAACTATCGAACGTTTCATCTTTAACTTTGTTTCGCTTATGCATGATTGAATTCTCATGATGTATTCTTAATGAATCGTAGACTCTCATAGTTTCCTTGAGTGTTGTCTTTAATGTGATGAATGAGTAAAATGTGTATGCGTTCAAACTTTTGTTATTACATCGAGTACTATTGAGCATATCCCTGTCGACCTAACTTATACATAGTTGATCAGGCTATGTATACCTTAGGTTTACATTGACATCTCCTTTTCCTTTAGTTATTTGTTAGTAATTATAAGCATAGTCGGTACATAGACTTGTGGTGTATATAAATTGTCGTGTCTCCCAAGCATCTGATGAATGATGTTACGTTATATGTTGATTTGTGGTTCATTATTCCCTTGCTACTTTCTACCACACATGTGGTCCTCTGAAAGTTTATGTTCATCTTATGTGTTTATCTTACTACGTTCATATCACTTCATATGTTGGCGTGTATTATCTATGTGTAAAATCATTATCTCGGCATATAAGTTATTTCGAATAATTACTTTTATTGAGAGTTTAGGGTATGGTTGCAATCGCTCTTGCTAGATACGACTATGTCCATCATAAATATTTTAAATCAATATTCCTCACAACGCCTACCCACTACGCCGCCCCTTTTCTTATCTCTCTCAATTTCACTTTACTTACTTCTTATCTCAAATCATCGCCCACTTCACCATATCAAGTTTTTCACCTTCTTCCTCGAAACTGTCAGTTACCAATCCCCATGGAGTTTCCAATCGAGATTTTTACTCCCGTCATGATCATCATTATCACCTCGCTCGTTTTGCTTGTCTACCCGATGTGCTTCTTCTCACGCGGCGATGTATCGGTTGTTTTAGCATTTTACATCTTTGTTGTATTTCCTATATTTTGCATTTTGTTGTATTACGAACGGAAATACTATGGATCTGATTGAATAAGGCTTCGCGTTGTGTATTTCATGGTTTAATCTTCTTCGTTATAATCATATATTGCTATGTGTACCACCTCGTATCTTGGCATGATTTGAAGTCATTACCTGTATTTAGTATTTTATTGGAAATGCGTTTATTGATTGTAAATGAGAAAGATATTTTGGACTGACAACTGTCGAATAGTGGATGAAGGAAATTTGATTTTTGTAGGGATTACTGTTCTTTGTCTGAAGTACGATGTGTGACCCTTTTGAAATGATCCTTCAAGTTTCATAGAGTTCATTGGAAATAGCTTCCTTATTTCCGTTTTCTGGGCACATGGTTGTCTTCTTCATTTGTTGGGCAATGAGCATACTTGTTTTGCACTGAGCATAAATTTTGATAGCGTTATTTCCTTGAGCATACTTGTTTTGCACTGAGCATAAATTTTGATAGCGTTATTTCCTTGACGTATTACGATGTTTGCCATTTGATTCTAAATATTATATGGTTTCTCCTAT
>BQNB010035791.1:8476-50601 GCA_026074375.1 Tanacetum coccineum | reverse complement strand
TATACTGTGAAATTATGTTTCTAACATATATATACAATGAGATTTTAGGGTTTGACTCTATAAAAGCAGTAAAGATAAGATGAAGTAATGATGTAATCATAGGTTTATGCAAGTTTATAAAATAATTATGAATTTTAAATGTTGTACAAATTATTTTTTGAAAATACTTGAAAATTTTTAAATTTTCCTCTAGCTAGGCTCACGGCCCTGTCAGGATAAATCCTAACGCCGTAGCCAGCGACTGTGAAAATTTTCTTTTTGTTTTCTTTGAAAAATTTCGTGCACGCGATTATATAAGTTATTTCCTGTATGAATTACTGCATAGAACCTGAGATTAGTCAATACAATCATGTGACTCAAAAGTGATGTGAATTAATCTAAACAATTTATTTAATATGTTTGATTTGGTTCTTAAAAACCGAATAATTTCCCCTACACTTATTTTATTGCAAAATACCTTTGATTGTCAATAAGACGAGGTTAAAGACAAAACAAAGCATGATTACAAAAATAATTCAAACATAAAAGAACAAACAGTAAAGAATTAAAACACAAGACACTCCTAATATGCGGAAAAATAAACATTGGGTTGCCTCCCAAGAAGCGCTTTTCTTTATTTATGAGTCTTGTAGCTTGACTCGAAGTCACACGTCCTTACGTAACTTCTCCTTCATCCGTAAATCCAGTCAAATATTCGGGTCCAAGCTCCAGACATTCTTTGTAAAACCCTAATATTTTGCTCATCACGTACTCTACCCCTCTTCTTTTGTCCTCCTCGTTCCTAAGGTATAATGACGTAGTGTGCTCTCTTTCTAGGTCGGATAGCGAGTTGTACTATTCTATCTTATGGGGCATCTTATAGGCAATTTCATCGGTCCCGTTTGTAAACCTCACTACTCCTTCGGGTGGGTCATGAGTCATGTTGGATATTTCAACAAAGGGCTTCCCTAGTACTACTTGTGACAGCCTAGGGTCTATGATTGAACTAATATCCTCAACAATTATGAAGTCTATGGCATAAATGAAGTTTCCTACAAAGACGTGCATTCCCTTAATCCTTCTGGTGAAATTGTTTACTCTTCTATTTATATCTTTCCTAGGGTCAAGTTTTCTTCTCATGATTCAATTATACAGCATTCGGGTCATGATATTCAGGGGCGAGTTAAGATCTATGTAGGCTTTTTCAATATGCACATGTCCAATGTTGCATGGTATTTTAAGGTTTGACGGACATCCTTCTGTGATGATGGGGTTTCTCAGAAATATTGAAGCGATTGGGCCACACATTAGATACTTATGATATGCTAGCTTACTCCTAGTCGGGAATATGTCAAAATAGTCCACCTCTAATTCTCCTACTCCCGCGTTTTCACCTACTTTAGGTTCCTCCTTGTAGGAATCATCGTTCTTCTTAATTATCTTAATAAACATCACGTCACCGTCATCCCCTTTCGTGCAAAAAAATCCTGTGTCAGATGACTGGGGGACCAAGCCGAGCGATTCGAAGAATGAATTGAGTTTACGGACTTTTTTGGGGATGAATGAAACTGATGGATCAGGTGGTAAGGAAGAGTTGGTGTTGATGTTTTTTGGGCTGTCTTTCTCTTCTTGCTCTTCTTCTTCTGGCTTGCCGTATTGAAATTCGCCCGGCCGCTTGGGACATATCGTGATAACGTTGATCGAACTATGGATTCAGGTTGAGCATTGCGGGTCTTCTGTTGGGTAAGAACGAGCAGACAAAACCAGAGAGGTAGAGTTAACATTCAGTTTTGGGTTCTTAACCGTGTCGCTAGGAAGTGCTCCCGTTACTCAATCGGTGATGGCCTTCAAGACAATGTCAATTTTGTTGGTCATATCACTTTGTTGTTGTTTAAAATCGACTTCAAACTTGGACAACCTAGCGTCTTGAGATGCATAAAGTTGGACACCAATCCTTCGAGATTTGATTAATTGTTAAAATTTTAAGGATTGTTGTTGAAGGAACGGTTCGGGAATGAACCCTTTTGCTGAAACCGGTTAGATGGGTTTGAAAGATTATTTTGAGAATTTTGGGGTTGTCTCCACCTAAGGTTTGGGTGACTTTTCCATGACGGATTGTAGGTGTCACCAAGATTGTTTTCCTCGGGTTTGAAAGTGTACCACTTACCTCCCGCTTTGTCTGTACGCAAGGATGCATAATCGACAAAAGCTTGCTCGAGATTTTCCATGCAGTACTGAGTGTTATGGGAATCACTGCAGATCTCACATGAAGAAGTGATTTTGTTCACTTGAATAGGTTGCTTAGGAGCAAGATGAGCTTCCATCAAGTGTTGGACTTGATTTTCAAGCTCGATGAGACGACGGTCAGATGTAGGGGTGTCAAAAAAGGCGACCCGACCCGACCCTATTCGAGTCTGGTCATTCGGGTCAAAAATCATATTCAGGTCAATTCGGGTCAACCCGACTAACCGGAGTTCTAAATAGGGTCGGGTATCGGGTTGAAATATTTTGGCTAACTCGGGTTCGGGTCTACCCGATTGACCCGAATACAGATTTTTTTAATATAAATTTATAGATTTTCTATTAAAAATATTAATATTTTTTTTTGTCATTTTACTCAAATTCGGGTTGACCTGACCCGAGTTGACCTGACCCGAATTGACCTGAACCTGAGTAACCCGAGTTCAAATAGGGTTGGGTTCGGGTATAGTTTTTTTGAGTCTTGACCCGAATTGACCCGACCCGACCGACCCGACCCGATTCACACCCCTGGTCAGATGTACTCGGGACATCTTGAGGCAAAGAGATTGCCTTGACCGGCTTAGCGAAGTCCCTTGGGTCATTCCAACTTTCGTTGTCATAGAGGGTGAGATCCTCTAAAAGTGCCCAGGATTCTTCGGTGTTTCTGTCACGAAGCTTACCACCGGCCGATTGGTCAATGGTTTATTTTGTGCCGGGATTGACAGGGTTAAAAAAGATTTGGAATTGGAGCCAAAGATCGATACCATGATGAGGGACTTTTTGAAGTAAGTCCTTGAAACAAGTTCATGCTTCAGAAAGAGACTCTCCTTGAGGTTGTTGGAACATAAGGATATCATTTCTGTTTTTGTCCTTACCGGTAGGTAAGAAATTGGCAGAAACGAGTCGTAGGATCCTCCCTATGGTGTGATCCAAATCCGAATTCTTTCAATGATTCTCAAAATTTTTCTTACCCACCTCCGCAACCTCATACATATTCTTATGAGCAGACGGCTAATCTTAGGACTAGTACTCTCCTGATTTTTTTGCAACGTTTTAAACTTATTTACAAGGGGAGTACTATTCCTTTAAATAATATGCCCCAAATTTCTCCGTCTGTTGCAATTACACCCGACTTACCAATTGAGGAGCCCGAGGACTCTCTCATCATGGGGGATGAGCATCTTAGCAGTATTCCTTAAAAGGAATCAGACGAAGTAATAATGTCTAGTGTTGAGGACCTTGTTCCAATCCCAAGTGAGTCCGAGGATACATCCTAAAGTGATAGTGATTGTAATTTACCTTCGTGTGATAATTTCTCTCCCATTAACATTTCTAAGAAAAAATCCATGACTTTCTCTAACCCTCTTTTCGATTCAAATGACGATTTTACCTCTAGTGATGACGAGTCACTATCCGATGAGGACGTTCCGAAAGACAATGTTAAAATTTACTCGAACCCTCTTTTCGAATTCGACGGCGAATACATCTCTAGTGACGTAAATCCTCTTTTTGATGAGGTGTTAGAGGACATCAAGTGCAAGCATTCTTATGATTCCAACCTTGATGAGTCAACTTTGTTAGTCACACCGCTTTCTGATTCTAATGAGGATGAGTGTTTCGACCCAGGAGGCGAAATTGATGAGATCGGTGCTTTTCTAGTTATGGATATTTCTACGGATATTGAGGACGGTCATCATGATTCGGAGGGAGACATAATCTATCTTGAAAGTTTGCTTCTAAATGACACTATCTCTAATCTCTCTCCCGAGGTGTTTTTTGATCATGGACCAAAATGCTTAAAGGATGAACCTGATTTTGATAATTTGAAGAGTATGGTCAAAATTTCCGACCCCGGGATTCTGGAGAAATTTTTTTTCCAACATATGTGAGATTACCCTTTGAGGATCGCCATTATCTTTCTTTCACATATGTTATTAGAATTTTTCTTCCTTATTTCACCTATCCAGAGAATTCTTCTCTTCCTCTCTCCTCCGGGAGTGAGGATATCATTTTTGACCTCGGCATCTCCGCTTTTCATTTTTCTTCTTTAAAGCTAGTTGATATGAATGTCCGTTGGAAGTTTGCTCTTCCACTTGTTTCGTCCCTAATATTACGATGATATGGGGAGAGTCAAGCTAGAGACTCGCACAAAAACAAGCGCTTCGTGGGTGGCAACCCATGCTTATCCTTAGTAGTAGTATATTAGTATAATTATTATAAATAAGTGTGTTATTATTATGTGAGGAGGCTCGCCTCTTCCTTTTTCGTGTTTCGTGTTTTGTGTTTTATGTCCAGGATTGCCTGGATTTTGAAGACTCTCGTGCTCGTGGTTTTGTCCATCGTTCACTCGATCTTCAATCCTTCGCATGCTTATATATGGGAATCCGATATCCTAGATCTTATTGATTAACGTTTATCTATTAGCATAATTAATAAACGGCTTTAGATTTGCGTAGAGACCCCTTAATATTTGGATTATGCCTTGAAATTAGTATGGGGGTGACAGTCTCACATTGAGGACAATGTGTAGTTCTAGTATGGGGGGATCTTTCGATTTGATCTTACTTGCATTTGCCTTGTCTTCACGTAACCCCGTTTTTCCACCAAAAATAGCAAAAATATGCCAAAATTAAAAAAATTTCAAAAATAGAATAAGTGTTTTGACACGTAGTTTTGTCTTTTTAAGGAATAAATTTTGACTTGATCGAGCATGTTGCGCTCTAGCTTGCCCCTTAACTTATATAAATTTAAGCTTTTGCTAGTCTTTTATACAAGAAGCTTTAAAACGCGAATTCTAGCTTGAAAAAGCCAAGAGTTTGCAAGTTTCCATGATAGACTTTAAATATGCAAAGCTTGTTTTATTAGACTAAGCATTCGCGGATCTTTTTATTAAAGATTTTAAATTTGCGAAGAACGAGAAATGATAGAGTTTTATATAAGTTAGATGCTAAACATAGAGTAGTTGGATCTCTTTAAGGCTCATAGAGGTTAATTGTGGCTTTTTGCTCCCACCAGCTTAATAAACCTCCCGGGTCTTGTCGGTTAGGACGCCCGATGTCTCGGTTGCTACAAGACCATAGGACTTAAAATTTGGCTAAATAATAATAATAATGTTATGTAATAAACCGAAGCCGAAATAAGACCACTACCTCTTGCCGGCTCACAACCGATGTGGTAATCGTTTAAAGGGTGGAGGTGTGAATAATAAAAAATAAAACTGGGCTGATAAAAGTTTACTGCCTCTGCCAGTCTCACAACCAATGTTTCATCTATCAAAATAAGGCACGATAGTAATAATTAATCTGAGACTATCGAGAGTTGGACTAGCTGACCACCAAGAATCTCCCTATGATCGAAGACTTATTTGACCAATTGCAAGGCTCGCATTATTTCTCTAAGATAGATCTTCGATCTGGTTATCATCAGCTGAGAGTGCATGAAGAAGATATTCTAAAGACGCCATTAAGGACGCATATTACACATTTAATATTACAAGGTTTAATGCCATTATGGTTAACCAATGCACCATCGGTTTTCATAGAACTAAATGACGGGTAAGCAAGCCGTATATAGACAAGTATTGTCCATTGTGTTTTATTATGATATCCCTTGAATATACTCAAAGTCTAAGATGAACATTATGTTTAATTGAAGTAAGTTCAGTAGCCTGCATAAAGAAGGAGAGTATGCTTCCATGTTTTCCTAAGTTGTGAATTCTACCTAGAAAAGTACGTTTTCTCAGACACGTAGTTAATAACAATGATATTCACGTGGACTCTAGTAAGATAGAAGCAATTAAGAATTGGAAAGTACCTAAGACGCCATCTAAGATACGATCATTTCTGGGATTGGCAGGTTATTATCGATGTTTCATCATGAATTTTTCTAAGATTTCTAAACCCCTTACTTTACTGATACAGAAGGATCAGAAAAAGCTAGTGAGGATGGACACGAGAAATATTTTAAGACAATTAAGTGACAATTTATGTAATATGCACCAATTTTGTCATTGCCTGATGGATCAAATCTATTTTGTAGTTTACTGCAAAATGTAAAACCAAGGACTTGGATATTAATTGTGATCAAAGAGTTGAAAGGAAAATACATATGCATCACAAAAACTGAATATCATGAGAAGAATTAAACCAAACAACGATTTCAAAATGTGGTGCAGTGGTCTTTGCATTTAATATTTGGAGGCATTAGTTAAATGGACCAAAAATTATTATCTACACAGATCATAATAGTCACAATATATATCTGACCAAGAAGGAGATAAAAAATTTACCAACGAAGATTGAATTCAGTTGGTTTGGTGACTATGACTCTGAGATTGTTACCATCCGAAAAAGCGAATTTAGTGGCTTGATGCGTTCAGTAGGTAAGGACGAGTGAAACCGAGATGAGTAAGAGCGAAAGGGTTCCATGACTATTCAGTCAAGTGTTAAGGACAAGATATTGGCTGCACAAGGTGAAGCGTCCAAGGTATGGAACACACAGCATAAATTTGTTGTGGCATGGACCAACAAATGTAAATACGGAAGATGGAGGGTTATATTTTATGACCGAGGATGGGTTTACCATAGATATGCGATGTAAGGACAATAGTATGGACGAGACTTCATGTCACCTAGGTACTTGTTACATCAGGTGGAGCGGATAAGACGTATATGAACCTTGGATATAGCATAGGTGGCCATGTATGAAGCAAGATGTTGCACAATGTAAGCAAATTGTCTACTTGGGTCAAAGGTGAAGGCAAAACATCAAAGACCTTCAGGTTTGTTGCAATAGCATGAAAACCTGAGTGGAAAAGGGATATACACACCAATTGGGATTTTATCACTACGTTGCGGGGTCAAGTAGTGTACATGATACAATTTTAGGTAATGTCGATCTACTAACTAAGTCAAGCCCATTTCTAGCTAAACAAAAAATTACAAGGATAGATAGTAGCAAGGCATGGAGTTCTGTGTCAATCATCTCAAATTATGATGGAAGATCTACTTTGTGGTTTTCGCAGACGTTGCAAAAGCATTTGGAACACGACTAGATAAGACTACGGCTGATCATCCTCAAACGGATGGACAAAGTGAGCGTACCATTCAGACTTTAAAGGATATGCTAAGAGCATGTAGGATTGATTTTGGTAGTAGTTGTGATACTCATTTACCTTTAGCTGAGTTTTCCTAAAACCATAGTTATCACTCGAGTATACGATGCGCTCCATTTGAAGCATTATATGGAAGGAGATGTAGGTCGCCCGTACCTAAGGCTAAAATGAGGAGAAAGCAGGTTGATTGGACCAGAATTGGTGCAAGAGACGACTGATAAGGTAGTCTTGATAAAGGAAAAGCTTAAAGCAATGAGAGATCGTCAAAAGAGCTATGCTGATAATAGGCACAAGCCACTAGAGTTTGAGGTAGGGATCGAGTGTTACTAAAGGTGTCTCCTTGGAAGGGCGTAATAGAGTTGGCACCAAGGTTTGTAGGACCATTTGAAATCCTTGAAAGGATCGACCCTGTTAGCATCTCGTTAAGATTGCCCCAAAGAGTTGAGTAGTGTGCATCGACACATTTCATGTGTCAAATTTAGAAGAGTTTTTGGTGGTTGCAAATCTTCTTGCCACTAGACGAGATCATTAATTGAGCAAAACCCTTCGTTTAGTTTGAGAAACCCCATAGAAATTATAGACCGTGAGGTTAAGAGTTTGAAAAGTAGTAAGATTCCAATCGTTAAAGTTTGTTGGAATTCAAAGCGTGGCCCTGAGTTCACGTAGGAACGTGAGGACCATATGAAAGCTAAGTATCCCAAATTGTTTGCTGACTGTGTTGTTGAACCTACTAGTTAAATTTCAGAACGAAATTTCCTTAAGGAGTGACAACCGTGACTTAAGCAGGTTAGTCAAACCGTTAGAGTTGACTAAAGTATTTATATGTGTTATAATTAAGTGCTTATGTGACATTATATGAGTATTTGATATCAATCCGTGATGCGTGTTCGTCTTATTGTGATTAAGTTGTGGTTTTAGTAGCTCTTTCATTTCGTTCACATTTTGTGACAATGGAAATGATAGCATGATTTTATTTCATTATCGTGTTATTTGGTGAATAATTGTAGTATGAGCGTAAATATAATATAATGTATTCTCAAGAATGAATTAAGTCTAGTATTTCAGTTAATTAAGCATAGGTCTTTCTAATTTAGGAAAGTAATTTATGAAATGAAATTTATAAATAGTAAGTTTAAAACTAGTTTTTATTTAAAAGGTTTACTAAATTAATAAAGGCTTTTTAATAAAAATAACACAATAAGGATAAATATACATTAATAATAATTAAAAAAAATTAAAAATTATAAAAATTATAAGGAGGGCAGCTATGTTATAATATAAAAAAAGGGAGAAAAAGTTTAAGTAAGAAAGAAATTAGTATTAATAAGGATTAGTAATTAGGTATAGGCCTATAATACAAGATCTAGTCCTCCCCTTCCCTTGAACTTTTTGGTTCGCTGAAACCCAAAGAAGATAAATTTTTTTATCAAGATCAAGTGTATTGACTCTAAGTGTAATCGGTTAAAGTTTTAGGTATGATCTTCAATCCCATTCTTGTTTAATTCTTCTTATATATTTGTAACATTAATTGGTGGAATTAGGGTTTCATTAAAATTCAGTAAACATATTTAGATGATCATTAATAATCAATTAGGATGTAATTAATAGTGTTTGGATGCGTTTTGGTTAGGTTTAGTTTTTGTTAATCGAAATTAAAACTGGCAGATTTATTATTTTTGGTCATCTTTAAGAGTTCATAACATTGGTTTAAACCGGATAGCTTTAATTGATTTTCTTGAGCCTAAAATTATCTACAGAGAGACTACTTTCCAACCCCGTTGGTTTCATGAATTAAAAGTGAGTGGAGGTTAGCGAAAACAATTTTACAAAATTCGTTGTCAAATCTGAGTTTTTGGGGCAGATTTTGGGTTGTGTTTGTGAGGTCAAGGACCATATCAAAACGTCTTTTTAATTGATAGGATTGCTACTGTAGCAAGTTCATGATGAGTATGATTTTCTAGAATTTTTGTAGAATTTTCCTAAGTGTTTAAATGGGTCTGATCAAGCTAAACTTTTTGATAGTCGAATCAGATCTAAATTTCAAGACATTTGTAATGTTTAATTTTAAAAATAAGTTAGGCTCAATATTCTTTTTCTAAAAAATCACAGTCA
Source organism: Tanacetum coccineum (assembly GCA_026074375.1). Classification (NCBI taxonomy): domain Eukaryota; kingdom Viridiplantae; phylum Streptophyta; class Magnoliopsida; order Asterales; family Asteraceae; genus Tanacetum; species Tanacetum coccineum. The sequence continues at coordinate 41,156 of BQNB010035791.1, read as the reverse complement.
ATTGAGAATTATTATTTTTATTTGATGTCATTAAATGACTATAAAAATCTGGCCAAAAAGCTGGAAAACTAAAAAGGGATTTTAGAGTATAGGGTAATAATTAAGTTAAGGAAGTGTGGTAAAGGGGTTTAATAAAACCTAATAAAGACATAGAAGACCATCAATTGAATGGTACATCATCTTGGGCATTTGAGCCTAATCGCGTGAAACATGTGTTATTATTTATGTTTAGTCGATTTCGATTGGAATATATGGTGTATGTCATACGCTTGTAAGCTGTGGCATCAGTGTGAGTTTTCATAGTCCCATATTTTCTCCTTTTTATATTTGGTAATGGAAATGATGCAAATGTTTAAATGTTTCATTGCTGTGATTATGGTGTTTTAAATTTCTTATTGACAATACATGACTATGTAAGACTATGTGTTACATTTTTATTTGGGATCGGCGAGTTACCCTACTCAATGTGATTTGTGTTATTTGGAATCGGAAGAGCATGCCTACTTAGTGTGATTTGTGATATTGATTGGGATCGGATGAGTACACCTACTCAATTTTGGATATGTTTATGGATCGGATGGGTATGCATACTATAACAACTCAGAATTTTCATCAACCTATTTTACTATGATCACAATTGTACGGGGAAATTTTTTGCTTTATTACATTACTTGCATTGTCAATATCTCAATAAGCAAGGTAACTTGCATAACTAAAGTAGACAAGCTCACGCAACCTATCTATGGCCATTTTGTCTTCATATATGTCAAGCAAACATCACAATATGTCAATTCAATATCATCATATCCTTATTACAAAGTAAATTATTCCTATAATGTACCATTCGCAACGTTATATCAAAACGGGCTTTAAACCGTTATCGTATACCTCTAAACCCTAATTCCATGAAGGAATAATATCTAAAGATAATGTACAAGCTACTAAAGCATATATACAAGTAATATAGCATTTCATTTGAAATATAAACTCCCTTCAAGTCAAGTACAAGTTTTCAAAGCACAATGTACAAGTCATTAAGCATGACATCTAAAATAGCCATTTTACCTCTGTTTTCATTCTAATTTCTTCACAATCACTTGTGTAGAAGCTACTACACTCAATATACAATGTGTAAACCCTAATTATTATATTCCTAAACTTTCATACACATTTTTTTACTCCTTAAAAACCACTATTCAAACTCAGAAACCCTAACCCGAGCAAAATACTAAACCATGACCCGTTTCTTCATTTTTATCCATTGTAAACCCAAACCAACTCTCAAATAAGTTGTAATAATGTAAATTACAACATTCTAAATCATATTCCATCATCATTTCATCATTCTATTTCAATTATTCAATAAATAAATCCAGAAAACCCTAATTGTGCCCTAAATGTAACTTTGACCCGTTTACTCATTTTCTACCCATTTTAACCCAAACCACCTATCAAATTTTTGATTATAATCCTTAAATTAATAAGATTCCTAGATTTTCAGTAACCTATCATTCCTAATCAAATGTATACGAATTACAAGCTAGAAAACTTAACCCGAACCCTAATAAGCCCTAAATGTACCCGTATACACCTTTCTTTCATTTTGACCCATTTTCACCAATCTTTTTGCAATCAAGCACCTCCATGACTAAGCTACTTCATTCCTAAGCAGCTTACAAGCACCTCACACAAATATCTTTACCTTATATAGTTTAAAAATGGCACATGGTCTCCCTTTTTCATCTTGTTTAGCCGCGGCATGCAATGGGGTATACACCTCACCAAAGCTAGTTTCTAGCTTAACCAACACACCTACTAGCCCCTCCTCATCACCCTCTAGACCTCCCACATGTCCTAACCAGATCCCATAACTTACCTTGGCCTTTAAGGGTCATTCACCTATAAATAGAACTCTAAACACTTCATTTTTCTTCATCCCCCACTTCCTCCTCTATAACCCTTACATAGAAGCAATCCTTTGCTCTAACAGATCCTAAGAGATCTTAAGAAGGCTCAAGTACAGAAAAGAAGCAAAATAAACCAAGAAACGAAGCCCGAAAGTCGTTATTCTAGGCGTACGAAGCTAAAAGTCCCGATTCCGACCCGTTTCTAAGCTATAGGCTCAAGACCAGGTTCTCTAAGCTTATATTCTGTATTCATACCTTTATAATGTTCATATGATCATGCTAAAATCATAATATAAAGCTTTGAACTCAAAAACCTATGTGTTATACCTTTTTTATCCAAAACCGTACACCCGAAACCCTAATTTCATGTTTTTGCTTAATCTATAAGCTAAGCTTATAAACAATTGTTAGAATCTATCCCAATAAGCTTAACTAACCTTAAAATAAGTGCTCTGATAAGTCATGAAAGAATTTGAGCTTAAAACTCGCGCGTTTTGATTTTAAAACCCTAATATGACCCGTTTTGCTTCCTAGCTTAACGAATCGTTAATTTAAACTTGCGTTGTGTTAAATCTTCATATTTTAGTTTATTATAACTTATAAATGTCTATTGAAATGTTAAACTAAGATTGCATGGCAATTTGGACATGTTTTGTTAAAATTATCCATGCAATGGGTATATATCGTAACTTTCAGAAACTTATAACTAAAATGACTAAAAGTGTCATTTTATCAAAGTTATAACTACAAGGGTCTATTATGTCACTTTTTAAAGTACAAGGTTTACTTGGTATATCTTTTAAACTTGAGGGACCAAAGTCGTAAAAGTGCAAACTCCAAGGGTATATTCTGCCACTTTTCAAACTCAAGGGTCTAAAATGTAACATTTTGAAAAAGTATAAAAACACATTCAAAACATTACAAGACATAACTTTAATTAACGCTTGACGTGCTTAACATTTCCAGATATTGAATAAAATGCTTAAAACTGCTTATGTTATAACTATTATATCATTCATCATCGATGTGCTTTCAAAAATCATGTCCCGGATTCATATCATACCACAATACTAGGGAGCTTCATATTAAGGAGTTTCATCTTGGTATTACGTTCTGACTGAGTTGTTGGGTTTACGATTTAAAGTGCCCTAGCTCCTCAAACGTTTACTGAATGACTTCTGAATTATGATGGCCCGAACGGTGTTATGATAATTTTAATATCAAAACCGACATCAATGTAAAATCTTACATATTCAATCAAACTAAGACTTGACATATATTACCCCAGGTTGCCCGTGACGAAGCCGTTACTTTCATTTCATATACATTTGCTATCAATTTCCCTATAACTGTTCAGGTGAGTTCATAGCCTCGCATTTCAATCTTTTTATAAACCCGCGAGGGGGATACATGCTATAAACATGAATGCAATTATTTCTGTATGCTATTTCAATTTACTATTGCCTAAGTAACTGCTTTGCCTTTAAGTCCCCATAATCATGAACCGTTAATTACTCTCCGTAGTAAGCGCGAATGATGTGAATAGATCTATTTGGGCTGGACTCCCCGTTGGTGTACCCAGTTACGTGTAACCAATTGCACATCATTAGAAATCACGCGGGTATTTTGGCAAAGGTACCCGCAGGGGCTATAACGTATCACCATACCCTAAGGCTTCGGATTCATGAGCTAATGGCAATAATAAATATGTTTTCAATACCAGGGTGTATATCAACGTCACTCGAATATCGCATTTGCATTCAAATTATTATTATCTGATACCTATGGATTCACTCAAACTTGTGTTAACTTTTTAGCTTGTTTTTTCTCAGGTAAACTAATGGCACGGAGTGGCGAGGGACTTAAAAGTTAGAAAAAACCGTATTCATTCAAATGTTTGTTTTTTTGTGTTGGGACTCTCTTTTGTAAAAGCTTGATGAAATAATGAATGGTATCTTATTTCACAAAACGACTCTTTTTGATTCGTTTTCTATGATTATGACTGTTGTACCTTATGAAGTCATACACCTAGATTTGCTTTCCGCTTGAATTTATGTAAAAATGGGGTGTTACATTAATATTATTAATTTCAATAAATATTCTCCTTATCTCTTATTCGTTTATTTCTTATCTTCTTTACTCTTATTGTTAATTTCTTGAATGTCTTCGTATAACCAACGTGGTTGCTTTGGGTGTGGAGGTCCATTAGATGGTTTACTTTGTCGACGGTGTACTTGCGAGTGGTGTGGAAATAAATCTTAGAAATGGATTTTGTTCGATATGCGATCTAGTTGTTGGAATTTCATTCGTTTATGATCCAAATTCAAATTCTTTCAATGATCCTTCAAACTTTTTCAATCACCCTCCACAGCCCCAGACATACTCGTGTAAGTTATGTGGGAACGATTCTCATTATGGGTTTGATTGTCCACCACGGGTACCGCTTGTCTATGAGCAGGAAACCGTGCTTACAATCAAAACTTTAGAAATGATATTTAGTTTACACAATATTCACCGAGTTTTTCTAATTTATATTGTGTGAGTATGTGGGGGTCCTTATGAGAATTTTCAGTGTCAACCGAGGATCAGAACTTCTATGAGCTCTAATCTTTGCTTAATTCAAACTCTTTGGTTTTGTACCAACTCTCTCAGTATTCCATCGATCATCAACCTCTGAGTATTCAAGAAGACCTTAACCAGCAATGGATGAATATGATATGTATAAAATCACATAATGATATGATTGAGTCAAGAAATGAACTATTTAAAACTATGCAATCCTTGTTTGGAATGTTACGAGAGCAGGCGGCTAATCTTAGTACTCATACTCTCGAGCCTTCATAACGTTTCAATACTATTTGCTATGATAACGATGATGACGAGGAGAGTACTATTCATTTGAATGAAATTATTTCTCAAATTCCTCCGTCTATTGCAATCACACCCTTTTACCGACTATGGAGCCCGAGGACTCTCTCATAATAAGGGATGAGAATCTTAGCACTATTCCTGAAAAGGAATCGGATGAATTCATAAAGTCTAGTGTTGAGGACCTTGTTCCAATCCCAAGGGAGTCTGAGGATACGTCCGACAGTGACAAAGAGTGTGATTTGCCTTTTTGTGATAATTTTGTGACTTTCTCTAATCCTCTCTTTGATACTAATGATGATTTTACCTCTAGTGATGATGAGTCACTTCCTGAGGAGCACGTTCAGGAGTATATTTTAAAATTTATTCGAACCCTCTTTTTGTATTTGAGACGAGGAACATCTCTAGTGGAGATAAATCTTCTTTTAATGAGGTGTTAGAGGACATCGAGGAAAAGGACTCTTTGTTTACTAACTTTGATGAGCCGGCTTTACTAATACACCTCGTTCGATGTAATGAGGATGAGATGTTTTGAACTGGATGCGATATTGATGGATCGATGACTTTACTAGATATTGATGTTTCTCCAGATTTTGAGGAAGATTATTATAACTCGAAAGGAGACATAATCTATCTTGAGTGTTTTCTTACTAATGATACTACCCATAATCTTCCTCCTAAGGTGTTTTTAGATCATGACCCAACAAGCTTAAATGATGAACCTAATTTTGATGAATTGAAGAGTATGGTCAAAGTTTTAAACCCCGGGATTCATAAGAAAATTATTTCTCCGACATATATGAGGTTACCCTTTAAGGATCGCCATTATCTTTCCCCACATTTGTTATCAAAATCTTTCTTCCATTTCTTATCTATCTTGTGAATTCTCTTCTTCTCTCATCTGGGAGTGAGGACACCATTTTTGACCCCGACATCTTCGCTTTTAGTTTCTATTCTTTAGAGTCGGTGGCATATCATGGAGGGGAACCTTTCATGTGCTTCCCAATTGTTTATCTAAACTTCTTAAATAAAAAGTCCGATGGAGATTTGCTCTTCAACATGTTTCGTCCCTAATATCACCGTATGATATAGGGAGAGTCAAGCTAGGGAGACTCGAACAAAACAAGCGCTTTTCGGGTGTAACATTTCGTATTTTCAGGTCATTTACGACGTCATATATTTCACTAATTATTTTTTTCTTTCTCGTACGTGTTTACTTTTAATTTTATTAGTTAAGTTAAATCGCGTAAATTAAGAATCACGATCAAGTATACGGGCCACCCAAACAAATTAGATTTACGTTCCCCCTCAAACCATCATTTTATTATCATTACTAAAGTAATAATTAACTTATTTTATTTTATTTTTATCGGTTACGTAAAACGTTACGTTTCGCGATAAATTACGTTTAGGTATTCCAAGAACCACCAAAACTTTTGTACGCTTCAACAAATACATATGTTTATATCTAATGCTTAAAGTTTTATAAAACTTTACCTACATTCATCACTTGAGCCGAACCTTACACGAAATAAATAGACAAATACATACACTTACAAAAATATTGCATCTATGTTTTTATTAAAATACTACAACTTTACATTATTCAATATATACGTTATTTTCATTTGGTCAAATCAAGATATAGCAATAATCTACCTTGATTTCATGGGATAACATCTTCTTTAGGGAACCAATAAACACAACTTGGACTAGTTTATGTTATCTTGACCAAGACTCCCCATTTTACTCATCTTGTTCCCAAGACTAACTTCTCCCCCCCCCCTTGAAAGTCTTGGTCTTTCTTTGACCACCCTTTTTATATAGATATTGCATACATACAATGAGATAACATACACTTCATTACTTAACGAAAAATCAAACCAATTCTTCTTTCTATCTTTGCAAGGCCACGTCACAATAACACCAACACAAACCACCATAAAATTTTATATCCTACAACATTACATACCCACTTCACACATAAATATCTAAGATATCTCAAGGTGATTTGAAGTGTTGGTTTTGCTTTTACAAGTATTGATATAAAGAAAGGAAGCTAGGGTTTCATTTTTGATAATTAGGGTTTTCTTGGTTGAAAAACTAAGGTTTATAATCTAAACAAGGGTTTGGATTTTGTTTATCATCATACCTCATCATATTAAGGTTATCTAAAACCCTTTATGTCTTTACATTTATTATTTTATGCATATATGAGTTCTATATATTTAATCACCACTTAGGAAATGTTTTAACATATAAAATGGATTTTTTACTTATAATCATGCTTTGATAAACTTTTTCACATGACATATGGATGTTAATATTATGTTAAAATAGATGTATAAGTCTTGTACACTCATGGGTTATGTATAAAAAGTTTATATATGTTTAGGTTAACAATGGTTACTTAATAAAGTTTATGATTTAGAAGATGTTAAGGACTTGATGATATTGGACAAAATATGGATAAAATGGACTATATAATATATGAGACTTATAATATAAGGAGTTATAAAGGACTTGTAGTAATATATGTAGTTAAAAAGTACATAAAAACAAAGTTATGTAAATCAAACTCAAAAAGATAATTTTATATAACTTTATTATTTACGGCTGTTTTGGTCCGAATTTTTGGAAATTGGTATTATATTTTTTATAAAAAATACATCTCATGACGATTCGGGCATATAATAAAACTTGAAAAACGGATTAATAAACGAAATAGTTTCGTTTCGCCTTTACGAGTTAACGTTAATTAAACGATTATAAAATTATATTTTATAAAAGCAAGTTGTAAAATATTTACTAAAACAGAAAGTTTAGTCTTTTTCACTTTGTACTTATTTTTAGGATTCCAAAAATGATAAGAAACGTAATTTTTCAAATCGAATAACGAAGAGTTACGAATTAGCGAGTTTACGTTAATAATACCTTTATAAAACGACTTTTATAAAATGTTACCCTATTCATGGACAAAATACATTTATTTTTGTAAAACCTCATAATTAGATATAACTTTCAATTACAAGAACGTGCTCGAAAGAATCGCTAAAAACGGAGCTATAACGAATAAAATATGACATTTACGGGTATTACGTAAATTAAAGTTATAAAAATAAGTTTATAACTGGTATGAACAGTAAAAATCACTGTTCATCAGATGGCTAAAAATATGAAAAAGTCAAATTTTGATAACTCGTCTTAATACGGAAGCGTGGGCATAAGAAACGCAAGAAACGGACTTGAAACGTGAAAGTTATGTCATTTTTATCATAAGTATATTTTAAATGTTTTTAACTAATAAATATGGATTTCACAAAAAATGATTAGATGGTGATTAGTATATAGAATGTTATTTGGTAGTAGTTTACCCAATGTACTTAGTACTTATTACGGGCCTATAATTAATTTAGGTTGCATTTCCGTCATTTACGTGACGGGTTTTGTTGTATTTGGATTATCAATAACTCAAGGCGAGTTCATAGCCCCATTTCTATCTACTTGGTTTACAAACTCACTGGGTGATGAAATTACTATACTTGTTTTACTACGGACAAAAGTGTTTTTAAACTGTATGCTATCCATATTATTGCCTGATTATTTAGCCTAGTTACCACAGTGCATCTAAGTCCCTATATATCATGAACAGTCAATTGCTTACACAATTATAGTGGTGCGCTAGGTGTTGTGGATAGAATCTATCGGGACTAACAATCCCCACGGTTATTTATGGTCCATGGTTGATCTTGTGCATTTAACATTTAGAGAACTGTAGGATTGTTTTGGTACGACACTCTACTATTTAGGGCAGCAGACAGTTAGGCTTCGGGGTCATTAGCTTAGTGCATAATACATGTTTTTTGGACTACTGAATTTGTTTTCATAGTCTACCATTACTTAAATCTTGTATCCACACTTGTTCAGACAAAATCCTATGAATCACTCAACCTTTGTGTTGACTTTTAGCATGTTTAATTTTAGGTCCTAAGGTATAAGCTTGGATGGGAGCCGTAACGGATATCAATGAAGATGAATTCTGTGTTTACTTAAATTTGATGCAACTTTATCTTATAAAAACTTATGTCATCTTTTGGTATTACAAAGCTTTTGTTTAATTAAGAACGTATGTGGAAATGTTTACGACTTTTAAAACAGGGGACTAATGTAATGAACTATGATATTTTAGTTATGGCATCGAATGAATATCTTATCTTAAAACATTTTAATTTTTAAGTCGTTTCCTATTATCCTTGATTGTTGTGCTTTGACGTATCACCCCATTGTTACCATTCCGCTGCATACCAGAATTTGGGTGTGTTACATCGGGAGGCAACCCGTGTTTCTATCTTCTTTTTTTATTTTCTAATAAGTGTGATGTGAGAAGGCTTGCCTCTTCCTTTCTCGTGTTTCGTGGCTTGTGTTTTATGTCCAGGATTGCCCGGATTATGAAGACTCTTGTGCTCATGGTTTTGTCCATCGTTCACTCAAGATTCTATCCTTATCATGCTTATATATAAGAATCTGATATCCTAGATCTTATTGACTAACATTTATCTATTAGCATAATTAATAAACAGCTTTAGATTTACGTAGAGACCCTTTTATATTAGGATTATGCATTGGTTTTAGTATGGGAGTGGCAGCCTCACATTGAGGACAATGTTTAGTTCTAGTATGGGGGTATCTATCGATTTGATCTTACCTGTTTTGCCTTGTTTTCACGTAACCCCATTTTACCACCAAAAATACTAAAAATATGAGATTTTATGCCAAAAATTAAAAAATTTCAAAAATAAAATAAGTTTCATGACATGAATTTTGTCTTTCCGTGGGTAGATTCAAGATAAATTTTGACTTGATCGAGCATGTTGCGCTCTAGCTTGCCCCTTAACCTATATAAATGAAAGCTTTTGCTAGTCTTTTATACAAGAAGCTTTAAAACGCTAATTCTAGCTTTAAAGAGCCAAGAGTTTGTAAGTTTCCATAATAGACTTTAAATATGCAAAGTTTGTTTTTATTAGGCTAAGCATTCGCGGATATTTTTTTAACTACGATTTTAAATTTGCGAAGAACGAAAAATGATAGAGTTTAATATAAGTTAGATGCTAAGCATGGAGTAGTTGGATCTCTTTAGAGCTCATAGAGGTTAATTGTGGCTTTTTGCTCCCACCAGCTTAATAAATGTTATATAATTGTTAAATAAATAAAGTTGCTTTGGTTTTTGCGATTCTTAGTTTAGATCCCTTCGTAGAGATTCCTTCTGGTGAAAATTAAGGTACACGTTCGTGGGTTTTGTCCAGTGTTGTTTGGAAATAGGCTACGATTCTTGACGGGCTCGTTTGGCGTTGTCTAGGTAGTTAAAAAGACCACAAGGGACTTAAAATTTGGCAATATTATAATAATAATGTAATAAACCAAAGTCAAAATAAGACCACTAGACCATGGTCGGCTCGCATACTGATGTGGCAGTCATTTAAAGGGTGGAAGATAATAAGAATAATAAATCCAAGACTGATAAAAGTTTACTGGATCATGGTCGGCTCGGGGGGGGGCATACCGATTGTGTAAGTTTTCAAACAGGTCGAGGATCTATGGTCAAATAGACTCTAGATCATGGTCGGCTCGCATACCGATGTGACAGTTGTTTAAAGGACCGGGGGTTAATAATGTAGCAATAATAATAATAATAAGAATAAAGCCAAATTTCGACTCCGGGGTTATCTAAATAAAGCCTCCGTCTCTGGACTTGTGGTGTTTGTTATCGGATGTAATAAAAAGGATAACTAAATTCATGCGAAATTAGAACTTAATGTAGACCTTATTTCACAATATCATCTCTTTAGGAAAGGATATTTCAAACTAATTATGGTCTATAACCGGGTTTACTTTATATGTCGCCAATAATAAAATAAAATCTTAAGAGGATTAGAATAAGGGGGCAGAAAGTAGCTATGGGACCAAATTGCATTTATGAGTTAGTGTTAGCATATTAACTTGTATTTAACAATGATTTTCATTTTTAAGTTGGTTTTGGGGGGGTTGAAAAATCAAGGACATGAAATTTATCCTTTTGGACACTATTTAAAAGTGTTTCTTGTTCCGTGATCCTAAAAGTTATGATTAAATAATGAAAGTCAAGCATGTTGTAGTATCACAAAAAAAATTAGTAATAATAATAAATTTATGCATATATATAAAAATGATAAAACAGGGCGTTTTAAACTAGTAATTTCCTAATCCCCTTAGATGAACACTTAGCTACTTATCGAGGTAATTAGTCTAAGGGGGTTGAAATTTTTGTTTTCTCATGATGTGTAATGACATGCGTATAGGACACGAAAATAGCTTAGTATGGGGGAATTTTGATATGTTTTTAATCACATATCAATTCTCTTTATTAAAACGAGCTTAAATGACCAAAAATACACAACAAATGCATTGTATATGTGTGTATTGTGAATTGTGTCTTGCATGTAACGGATATACCAAAAATGGACAAAAAGAAGCCAAAAATGGACAAAACCAAGCACGAGATTGTAAGAGCGTGAGAAAACGAAAATTGAGCGCATATTCATTTTTGATGGGCCAACCCGAACCCGTTTAATGGGTCGGGTCAGCCCATTAATATTTAAATATTACCAAGCCTCCTAGCCTTTTAATAATATGCCCTTATATAAATCACAAATCCAATACCATTTTCGGTCACAAAGTGATAAAAAAGCCCAAACCCACCAAAACCCAGTCTAAGTCAAAGTGATATAAACGCAGGGTCAAAATTTACTGTTTATCTCTTTCATTTCCCTTCTGTTTTTACACACAAAACAAAGAAAAACAAGTTAATACCCTTCACCCTGTCTACACACGCCATCCTTATAGAAGGGCCAGCCTGACACGTCTGAACACAAACTAGGCCACGTGGCAATCTAAAGGGTTCATACTGGTGAGAGACGTGGAGAGAGTGATCAAGGGCTCAAAATGGATTGACTTTGATTGAAGGGCTAGGATTGATGCTAGGGGCGCTCCTGAAGATCTAGAATCATCCCCTCCTCACTATAAATAGAGGGGCTCTATCACATAGTGAAATCATCTAGCTTAGTGTAGTTTTTAATCTAGCTTATTTAGTGTAATTTTAAGCTTATTGTCATTTTCATTATTGTAATTTCCTTTTCACCTTGTAATCCTCTCAATATTAAAAAAATTTCAGTTTTTTCTTTTAAATCTTGTGTTAATTTCTTATTTTACTTTATTGTAATTTGTTAAAATGAGTTAATTTATACGCTCTATAAGCTTATAATTAACCTTATAAGCTATACTTATTCAGTTTAAGCCTCCTTTAAGCTTAACTAAATAAGCAGCTTGTCTTTATCACCTCAAATAAATGAATAATCATTTGAAGATAGCCGACTTGGAAGGGGCTTATAGGCTTATCCAGAGCTTATTCTGTAAGCTAGCTTGTAGATCCATGCTTGAAAAAGAAATTTAGATCCCTGTTTAGCTGGGATCAAGGTACATGTTATATTTCTCTATTTTAGCTTAATTTTCTTATTCAGCTTATTAGTTTGCTTATTATGTGCTTATTATTGCTTATTTGCGCTTATTTAGTCTAAAAGTAGCTTATTGAATTCAGTTTATAGTTTAGAGTAGCTTGTTTTAAGTTTTTAAGAATCTGTCTATTTTAGAGTCAAAATTGCTTGTTAGATTAGCTTATTGTTTAGTGCTTATTCTTCTGAGGTTTTTGCTTTTAAGTACTTATTATCTATGGTGCTTATTCTGTTTTCAACATTTAAGGCATTTTAAGGTCCGAATTAGCTTAAAAATAAAAATTCAAATTTTAATGGGGTGTTTGGTTTAAGTAGTGATAATGCAACAAAATTGAGTGTAGTCTGTTTTTGGTGTTCAAATTGGTTTTCATTATCTCTAAATTAGTCTTAAAGTTAGTTTTAATAAGCTTAGAGTTGGTTTTGTTAAGGTTTGAAGTTTGTGTTATCAAAAGTTTAACTATGCAGGTTCAAAGTTTTTTCAAAAAAACTTATTTGTCAATTTTCTCAAAAATGCATTTAAGGTGTGGTTTTTTACTAAAAAAATGATTTCATTTGCATCAAGTAACATCTGTTTTGAGTTATAAGGCTTTGGAAAAGCCTTAGGGCATCTTAGATTAAAAACAGTCTAGTAGTAAGTATTTGGGTTGAGCTTAAAAGTCCTTTATGTGCAGACCTTTTGAGTCAAGAATCTAGTTTTACTTTGTTTAATTTTGATTAATTTTAGCTTATTGTAGTCTAGATTCAATCTGTTTCAAGTTTTTAGCTTGGTAAAAGTGTTTTGGAGTCTTAATTTTAAGCTTAAAAAGGGTCAGTTATCTAAAAAAATCCGAAAACAAAAGTAGTAGTCTGTCAGTTTCATTTGCCTTTTTCTAGCTTATTTCTTTAAATAGTTGTTTAAATTTTAGCTTATTTATGTTAGTTAGTAGTATAAGTTTTTTCTATTTTTAGTTTTTCAGCTTATAGCAAGTGCTTATTGGTTCCTCTATTTGCTTAAAGTTAGTTTAAGGTCCTTTATAAAGTGGTTTTGTCAAACTGTCTTGAGACTTTTTAATGCTTTTCAGCTTATTTGTTGCTTATTTTTGTCATCAAGTGCTTATTCGAGTCTAGGGTGGGTCTGTTTTAGCTTGTTTCCTTTTGTTAGTCTTATTAAGGCTTATTAATGCTTATGAAATCTAACAGTTAAAGCTAAAAGCAAATAAGCAATCTATCACTTTTAACTGGTCCTTTCTAGCTTATTAATAAGTTATGGATTTAAGTCTTTCATTAAAGTTTCTTTTTGTTGCTTATTCTTTAGCTTTTTCAAAAAAAAATGTTTTTCATAAAAAGGTAGGTCAAAAGACTCGAACTGCGACCTCTCCCTCACACAACACACACGCACTTACCAATTTGCCATTGGGACTTTTTCATTTAACCTTTGCACCATTTAATATAAAAGCCTAGTTTAAATTTATGCTAAATTTGCTTGTTTGATTTTTCCCAGCTTATTGGCTTTAGCTTTTTCACTCGTTTTTCTTTGATAACCTTAGAATCAGTGATTTTTATAAAAAAAATTAAATTTTTAGGATTAAGTTTAGTATTTTTAGTCTAAATTTTAGTATTATTTAGTTTAAAATAGTTTTAATTAGTTTAAAAATTCAAAAAAATATTTTTCTGTTATTAAAAATTAGTTTAATACATTTTAAGTTTAGAAATTTGCATTTTAAGTTTTTGAGTCTTAATTGTCAATTTTAGTTAATTTAGTTAATTTTATTTTAGTTATTAATAAGTTTTTAATGTTTAAAATGTTCGTTAGGATTTTTAAATTGCCTTAATTTCTTGATTAGCGTGCCTTTATGTGCTTTCCCTTTGCGTTTTTAGATTTAGAATCCAAATCCAAAATATTGAATATTCAAGCACGCGATCATGAACCGAAACAATATTTTCAATTCACGCTTCGTTGGGAAAACGACTCGGGAACGATTTGATCTTTATCCTTTCCTAAGGGTAATTTATAATCCATGCTTTCGGAAATATATTTTATTAGTAATTACTCTTTCACAAGAGCGGTTTGCTAATTAATTGCTTTTAATATATATATATATATATATATATATATATATATTTAATATATATATATTTATATACTATATCATATTACTATATTTATATATATATATATATAATATATATATATATTAAAAGCAATTAATTGCAAACCGCTCCTTGTGGATAAGAGTAATTTGACTAATAAAATATTTGTTCCGGGAAAAAAATGGAATTATAAAATTACCCTTAGGAAGGATTAAAGAACAAATCGGTTCCAGAGTCGTTTTCCCACTAAGTGTGAAGATTGAAATTTGTTTCGGTTTGTGTGATCGCGTGCTTGAATTATTCAATATTTTAGATTATGGATTTAAATCTAAAAACACAAAAGGGGAAAGACATTATAAGGCACGCTAATTAGAAATTTAAGGGCCAACTTAAAAAATTACGACATTTTAAACAATTTAAATACTTATTTAATAACTAAAAATAAATTAACTAATTTACTAATAATTGACTAAATTCAGGACTCTAAAACTTTAAAATGCAATTTGCTAACTTAAAATGTATTAAACTAATTCTTTAATAACGAAAAATATTTTTTTGAATTTTTTAAACTGAATTAAACACTATTTTAAACTAAATAACACTAAAATTTTGACTAAAAATACTAAACTTAATCTAAAAATTTAATTTTTTTTATAAAAATACAAGACACTGATTCTTAAGGTTTATCAAGAAAAAAACGAGTGAAAAATCTAAAGGCCAATAAGCTGGGAAAATCAAACAAGCAAATTTGCCTAAAATTTAAACTAGGCTTTTATATTAAATGGTGCAAAGGTTAAATGAAAAAGTCCCAAGGGCAAATTGGTAAGGCGTATGTGTTGTGTGAGGAGGTCACAGGTTCGAGTTTTGTGACCTACCTTTTTATGAAAAACATTTTTTTTGAAAAAGCTAAAGAATAAGCAACAAAAAGCAACTTTAATGAAAGACTTAAATCCAGAACTTATTAATAAGCTAGAAAGGACCAGTTAAAAGTGACAGATTGCTTATTTGCTTTTAGCTTTAACTGTTAGATTTCATAAGGATTAATAAGCCCCTAATAAGCTAACAAAAGGAAAACAAACTAAAACATACCCTACCCTAGACTCAATAAGCACTTAATGACAGGAAATAAGCAAACAAATAACCTGAAAAGCATTAAAAAGTATTAAGACAGTTTGACCCAAAACCACTTTTAAAGGATTTTTAACTGACTTTTAAGCTAAATAGAGAACTAATAAGCACTTGCTATAAGCTGAAAACTGAAAACAGATAAAGACTTATACTCTACTAACACAAATAAGCTAAAATTAAACAAACTATTTAAAGAAACAAGCTAGAAAAAGGCAAATGAAACTGACAGACTACTACTTTTGTTTTTGGATTTTTTTAGATAACTGACCCCTTTTAAGCTTAAAATTAAGACTCTAAAACACTTTTACCAAACAAAAAACTTGAAACAGATTGAATCTAGACTACAAGTATAAGCTAAAATTAATCAAATTAAACAATAGTAAAAACTAGATTATTGACTCATAAAGGTTCTGCACAAAAAGGACTTTTAGCTCTACCACAACACTTACTATAGACTGTTTTTTAATCTAAGATGCCCTAAGGCTTTTCCAAAGCCTTATAACTAAAAACAGATGTTACTTGATGCAAATGAAATCATTTTTAGTACAAAAACCACACCTTAAATGCATTTTTGAGAAAATTGACAAATAAGCTTTTTGAAAAAACTTTGAACCTGCATACTTGAACTTTTGATAACACAAACTTCAAACCTTAACAAAACCAACTCTAAGCTTATTAAAACTAACTTTAAGACTAATTTAGAGCTAATGAAAACCAATTTGAACACCAAAAATAGACTACACTCAATTTTTTTGCTATTATACTACGTTCCTAAATTACCCCTTTTTTAAAATTTGAATTTTTCTACTTTTAAGTAATCCAGACCTTAAAGCCTTACTTAAATGTTGGAAAAAGAATAAGACCATAGATAATAGTAATTAGAAGCAAAAACCTCAGAAGAATAAGCACTAAAACAATAAGTAATCTATACTTAGCAATTCTTGACTCTAAATAGAAAGGATTTCTTAAAAACTTAAAACAAGCTACTCTAAACTATAAACTGAATTCAATAAGCTACTTTTAGACTAAATAAGCACAAATAAGCAATAATAAGCACTTAATAAGCAAACTAATAAGCTGAATAAGAAAATTAAGCTAAAATAGAGAAATAGAACATGTACCTTGATCCCAGCTAAACAGGGTATCTATAATTTCTTTTTCAAGCTTGGATCTAAAAGTAGCTTTACAGAATAAGCTTCTGATAAGCCTTATAAGCCCTTCCAAGTCTGGATTATTCTTCCAAATGGATTATTCATTTTATTTTGAGGTGATTTAAGGAAAGCTGCTTATTTAGTTAAGCTTAAAGGAGGCTTAACTGAATAAGTGATAGCTTATAAGGTAATATTAAGCTTATTGAGCTTATTAAGTAAACTCATTTTTAACATATTTTCAATAAAGTAAAATAAGAATTTAACACAAGATTTAAAAGAAAAACTGAAATTTTATTAATATTGAAAGGATTACAAGCTGAAAAGGAAATTACAATAATGAAAAAGACAATAAGCTTAAAATTACACTAAATAAGCTAGATTAAAAACTACACTTAAAGCTAGATGATTTCACTGTGCATAGAGCCCACTCTATTTTATAGTTGAGGGAGGAAGGATGATTCTAGATCTTCAGGAGCGTCCCTAACATCAATCCTAGCCCTTCAATCATAGTCAATCTATTTTGAGCCCTTGATCACTCTCCACGTCTTCTTATCTAATAAGAACCTTTAGGATTGCCAGCGTGGCCTTGGTTGTGTCAGACGTGTCAGGCTGGCCTTCTAGAAGGGAGGGCGTGTATAGAGGGTGAAGGGTTTTAACCTGTATTTTTGTTGTGTGTAAAAACAGAAGGGAAATGAAAGAGATAAACAGTAAATTTTGACCCTGCGTTTATATCACTTTAACTTAGACTGGATTTTGGTGGGTTTGGGCTTTTTTTATCACTTTGGGCCGGTAAATGGATTGGATTTGTGATTTATATAAGGGCATATTATTTTAAAAGGCTAGGAGCTTGGTAATATTTAAATTTTAATGGCTGACCCGACCATTTAAACGGGTTCGGGTTGGCATCTAAATTGTATTGCGCTCGATTTTCGTTTTCTCACGCTCTTACAATCTCGTGCTTGGTTTTGTCCGTTTCCGGTTCTTTTGGTCCATTTTTGGTATATCGTTACCTGCCAAGACACTATTCACCAATACTCCATATACAATGCATTTTTTGTGCATTTTTGGTCATTTAAGCTCGTTTTAATAAAGCGAATTGATTATGTGATTAAAAAACATATTTAAAATTCTCCCATTACTAAGCTTTTTTAGTATGTCTTAAGCAATGTCATAGTACACACATAAAAACAAAAATTTCAACACCCCTTCCTTAGACTAATTACCTCGAAAAGTAGCTAAGTGTTCATCTAAGGGGATTAAGAAATCACTAGTTTAAAACGCCCTGTTTTACCATTTTTATATATATGCAAACATTTATTATTATCACTAATTTTTTTTGTGATACTACTACATTTTGGAACTTTCATTATTTATCATAACTTTTAGGGATCCACGGAAAAGATACACTTTTAATTAGTGTCCAAAAGGAGAAATTCAGTGTCCTTGATTTTCACCCCCCCCCAATAACCAAGCTTTAAAATTAAATCATTGTTAAATACAAGTTAAGATGCTAACACTACTCATAAATGCTAATTGTGTACGCATAGCTACTTTCTGCTCCCTTATTCCTAAATCCTCTTAAGATTTTATTTTTATTATTGGCGACATATAAAGTAAACCCGGTTTAGACCATAATTAGTTTGAAATCCTTTCCTAAAGAGATGATATGGTGAGAATAAGGTCTACATTAAGGTTCTAATTTCGCATGATTTAGGGGTTATCCTTTTTATTTCATCTGAAACAATCTCAACCACAAGTCCGAGCGGAGGGGCTTTATTTAAGATAAACCCCAGAGTCGAATTTGGGCTTATTATTTTTATTATTATTATCGCTACATTATTATCCTTTGGTCCTATAAAAATGTCAAATCGGTATGCGAGTCTGACCATGATTATAGGAGTCTTATTTTGACCAGGTGATCCTCGACCTTTTTGAAAACTTGTCCATCGGTATGCGAGCGACCATGATCCAGTTAAACTTTTATCAGTCTGGATTATATTCTTTGAATTACCTCCACCTTTTTTAACTTCTGCACATTGTATGCGGCCGACCTAGGTTCTGTGGTCTTATTTTGGCTTCGGTTTATTACATTATTATTATTATTATAGCCAAATTTTAAGTCCTGTGGTCTTTTAACTATAGACAGCGGCAACGAGCCGGTCAAGAATCGGTTAGCCTATTTCATCCATCACTTGACAAAACCTCGACGTGTGTTACCTTAATTTCACCAGAGGGAATCTTTACGAATGGATCTAAACTATAATCTCAAAAACCAAAGCAACTCTTTATTTATTTAACTTAATATTTATAACGTTTATTAAGCTGATGGGAGCAAAAAGCAACAATTAACCTCTATGTTTACGAGCTCTAAAAGATCCAAAACTACTTCCTCTTTTTGATTCTAAACTTATATTCAAACTCTATCATTTGTTTGTTTCTTCGCAAATTTAAAAATCTGTAATAAAAAATATCCGCGAATGGCTTGCCTAATAAAAAACAAACTTTGCATATTTAAAGTCTATTATGGCAAAATTACAAACTTCTTGGTCTTTTTAAAGCAAGAATTCGGTTTTTAAAGCTTCTTGTATATAAGACTAGCACAGCTTTCTTTTATATAGGTTAAGGGGCAAGCTAGAGCGCAACATGCTCGATCAAGTCAAAATTTATTCTCAAAAAGACAAAACATTTATTTTATTTTTGAATTTTTTAAAATTTTGGTCTAAAATTACATATTTTTGCTATTTTTGGTGATAAAACGGGGTTACATGAAGACAAGGCAAATGCAAGTAAGATCGAATCGATAGATACCCCCCATACTAGAACTAAACATTGTCCTTAATGTGAGGCTGTCACCCCCATACTAAAACCAATGCATAATCTTAATATAATGGGGTCTCTACGTAAATCTAAAGCCGTTTATTAATTATGCTAATAGATAAACGTTAATCAATAAGATCTAGGATATCAAGATTCTTTATATAAGCTTAATAAGGATAAAAGCTTGAGTGATGTGGACAAAACCATAAGCACGAGAGTCTTCATAATCCGGGCAATCCTGGATTAAAACACAGCCCGAAACACGAGAAAGGAAGGAGCGAGACTCTCCTCACATCACCTTATTAATAATAGAAAAAGAAGATAGGAAAACACGGGTGCCTCCTGATGTAACACCCCTAAATTCTGGTATTACAGCGGACTGGTAACAATGGGGAGATTACGTCAATGCTCAGCAATCATGATATAGGAAACGACTTAAATAGATGTTTTAAGATAAGATTTCATTCGATGCCATAACAAAATCAGAGTTCATAATATAGGTTCCCATGTGTTTTAAAGTCGTAAAACATTTCCATATACGTTCTTATCTTAAACAAAAGCTTTGTATACCAAAAGATGACTTTAAGTTTTTTATAAGATAAAGTTTGCATCAAATTTAAGTAAACACAGAATCCATCTTCATTGTTATCATCCACGGCTTCCCATCCAAGCTTTCTATTAGGACCGTAAAATTAAACATGCTAAAAGTCAAAACAAAGTTGAGTGAATTCATAGGTTTGTCTGTAAAAGTGTGGATCACAAGATTTAAGTAATGGTTATAGGACTATGTATGAAACAATTCAGTAGTCCAAAACATTATTATTGCATATGCTCATGACCCCGAGCCTTAATGTCTGTATGCCCTAAATGGTAGGGTGTCTACCAAACAAAACAAGCCTACAGTTCTTCTAAATGTTATATTGCACCATGATCAACTTGTGGACCATAATTTCAGGTGGGGATTAGTTAGGTCCCGATAGATCTATCCACAATCAATAGCGCTCACTTTTAATAGCAATTGACGGTTCATGATATTAGGGACTTAGATGGCACTGTGGTAACTTAGGCAATAATAATCAGGCAATAATATGGATAGCATACAATTTAAAACACTTGTGTCCGTAGTAAAACAAGTATGTAATTTCACCCCATAGAGTTTGCAAAACAAGTAGATAGAAATGAGGCTATGAACTCACCTTGAGTTATTGATAATCCAAATACAACAGAAAACCCGTCACGTAAATGACGGAATGCAACCTAAATTAATATAGGCCGTATTATAGTACTAAAGTACATTGGGTAACTACTACCTTTTATTTCATTTCTATATAGCTAATAACAATCTTATCAATTTTTTGTGAAATCATATTATAAGGTTAAAACATTTAAAAATATACCTTTGATAAAAGACATAACTTCACGTTTTCAAGTCCGTCTTCTTGCGTTTCTTATGCCCTCGCTTTCCGTATAGACGAGTTCATCAAAATTTGACATTTTCATATTTTTAGTTCCTCTGTAATGAACAGGTGTTTTTACTGTTTATACTAGTTATAAACTTATTTTTTTAACTTAAATTAACGTAAATACCGTGTAAACGTCATATTTTATTAGTTTATAGCTCGTTTTTGCGATTCTTTCTCGAGCAGTTCTCGTTAATTGTGAAAGTTCTATCTATTTATGAGGTTTTCAAAAATAAATATTTTTGTCATGAACTGTAACTTTTATAAAGTTGTTTTATTAAAGGTATTATTATCGTATCTCGCGTAATTCTGTAACTTATTCGTTATGATTGATAAATTACGTTTCTTTCATTTTGGAATTCCTTAAGAATATGTACAATATGTGAAAAATACTAAACTTTCTGTTTTAGAAATATTTTACAACTTGCTTTTATAAAATTTATTTTATAACGCGTTTAATTAACGTGTAACTCGTAAACTACGTATCTTTTTCGTTATTAATCCATTTTTCTAGTTCCTTATATGCCCGGAATCGTCATGAGATGTAGTATTTTTATAAAATATAAAATCCATGTCCAAAAATTCGGACCAAAACAGCCCCTAAATATATTTTTGAGTTTATTTATATAACTTTGTTTTTATGTACTTTTTAACTACATATTTTGCCACAAGTCCTTTATAACTCCTTATATTATAAGTCTCATATATTATGTAGTCCATTTGTCCATATATTGTCCAGATCTCAAGTTCTTACACATCTTCTAGATCATTAAACTTTATTAAGTAACCATATTTAACCTACAACATATATAAACTTTTTTTATACAATCCCATGAGTTGTACATAGACTTATACTCTATTTTAAGAAATATATTAACATAAATGTCATGTGAAAAAGTTTACCAAAGCACGATTATAAGTAAAAATCCATTTTATATGTTAAAACATTTCCTAAGTGGTGATTAAATATATAGAACTCATATATGCATAAAATAATAAATGTAAAGACATAAAGGGTTTTAGATAACCTTAATATGATGAGGTATGATGATCAACAAAATCCAAACCCTTGTTTAGATTATAAACCTTAGCTTTTTCAACCAAGAAAACCCTAATTATCAAAATGAAACCCTAGCTTCCTTTCTTGTTTCAATACTTGTAAAAGCCTAACCAACACTTCAAATCACCTTGAGGTATCTTAGATATGATGTGTGAGTGTATGTAAATGTTGTAGGAAAAATTTTTATGGGTGGTTTGTGTTGGTGTTTTTGTGCCGTGGCTTAGCAAAGAGAGAACGAGAGAATTGGTTTGACTTTTGGTTAAGTAATGAAGTGTATGTTATCTCATTGTATGTATGCAATATCTATATAAAAAGGGTGGTCAAAGAAAGACCAAGACTTTCAAAAAGGGGGAGGGGGGAAAGTTGGTCTTGGGATCAAGATGAGTAAAATGGGGAGTCTTGGTCAAGATAACATAAACCTTATCTCCAAGTTATTTTATTGGTTCCCTAAAGAAGATAGTTATCCCATGAATCAAGGTAGATGTTGTGCTAGTTCTTTATTTGCAAATGAAAATGAAAGTATATATTGTGATAATGTTATATTTAGTTGTAGTTTTATTAAAACATAATGCATATTTTTGTAAAGTGTATGTATTTGTCTATTTATTTGTGTAAGGTTCGGCTCAGTGATGAATGTAGTAAAGGTTTTATAACACTTTAAGAATTAGACTATATAACATATGTTATTTGTTGAAGCTATAAAAGTTTTGGTGGTTCTAGGAATACCTAACGTAATTTATCGTGAAACGTAACGTTTTACGTAACCGATAAAAATAAAATAAAATAAGTTAATTATTACTTTAGTAATAATAATAAAATGATGGTTTGATGTAAATCTTAATTTGTTTGGTGCCCGTTTACGTTGATTGGTGATTCTTAATTTACGCGATTTAACTAATAAAATTAAAAGTAAACACGTACGAGAAAAATAATAATTAGTGAAATATATGACGTCGTAATTGACCTGAAAATACGAAATGTTACACCCGAGAAGCGCTTGTTTTTGTTCGAGTCTCTAGCTTGACTCTCTCCATATCATCGTGATATTAGGGACGAAACATGTGGAAGAGCAAATCTCCATCGGACTTTCATTCAAGATGTTTAGATAAACATTGAAGCACATGAAAGTTCCACTCTGATGAGATACCACCGGCTCTAGAGAATAGAAACTAAAAAAGGAGATGACGAGGTTAAAAATGGTGTCCTCACTCCCGGAGGAGAGAAGAAAAAGAGAATTCACAAGATAGGTAAGAAAAGGAAGAAAGATTTTGATAACAAATGTGAGGGAAAGATAATGGCGATCCTCAAAGGGTAACCTCACATATGTCAAAGAAATAATTTTCTTATGAGTCCCAGGGTTGAAAACTTTGACCATACTCTTCAATTCATCAAAATTAGGTTCATCATTTAAGCTTGTTGGGTCATGATCTAAAAACACCTTAAGAGAAGTTATAGGTAGTATACAAACTATCTTAGTAAGCAAACACTCAAGATAGATTATGTCTCCCATTCGAATCATTTAATAACCGTCCTCAATATCCGTAGAAACATCAATATCTAGAAAAGCATCGATCTCATCAATATCGCCTCCTGGGTCGAAACACTCATCCTCATTAGCATCAGAAAGAGGTGTGACTAGCAAAGCCTGCTCATCAAGGTTAGAAACATAAGAGTCTTTGCTCTCGATGTCCTCTAACACCTCATTAAAAAGAGGATTTACGTCACTAGAGATGTATCGTCCATCAAATTATCAAAAAAAGAGGGTATCGAATAAAATTTTTAAAATTTTCTTCCTGAACGTGCTCCTCAGGAAGTGGGACTCACATCACTAGAGGTTAAAATCATTATTAAAATCGAAGAACATCGAGGAATAGGAGAAAGTCTCAAATTATCACAAAAATGAAATCAAACTCTTTGTATACAACCCCTCACTATTGTCGGACGTATCCTCGGACTCACTTGGGATTGGGACAAGGTCCTCAACACTAGACTTTATGAATTCGTTCGATTCCTTTTCAGGAATAGTGCTAAGATTCTCATCCCCCATTATGAGAGAGTCCTCGGGCTCCATAGTTGGTAAAACGGGTGTGATTGCAATAGACGAAGGAATTTGAGAAATAATATCATTTAAAGGAATAGTACCCGCCTCGTAATTATCGTTATCATAGCAAATAGTATTGAAACGTTATGAAGGCTCGGGAGTATGAGTACTAAGATTAGCCGCCTGCTCTCGTAACATTCCAAACAAGGATTGCATAGTTTTAAATAGTTCATTTCTTGACTCAATCATATCATTATGTGATTTTATACATTCATCATTCATCCTCTGCTGGTTAAGGTCTTCTTGAATACTCAGAGGTTGATGATCGATGGAATACTGAGAGAGTTGGTCAAAACCAGAAGAGTTAGAATTATAGCAAAGATTAGGCTCATAGAAGTTTTGATTCCTCGGTTGACACTGAAAATTCGCATAAGGACCCCCACAGTACTCACAACAAATATATTTTTGAGAAAAACTCGGTGAATTTTGTGGAAAATAATTATCACCAAAGTTTTGATTATAGCACGGTTCCTGCTCATAGACAGCTGGGTACCCTGTGATGACAATCAAATCCATATTGAGAACCGTTTCCTCAATAAACTTACACGAGGTATGTTGGGTGTAGAGGGTGATTGAAAAAAGTTTGAAGGGATCATTGTAGAATTTGTATTTGGATCGATTAACGAATGGAAATTCCACAACTAGATCGCATATCCCACAAAATCCATTTCTACGTATTATTTCACACACTCTTTTTAGCAAGTACACCGTCGGACAAGTTAAACCATTATATGGACCTCCACACCCAAAGCAACCACCCCCTCGTTGTTATTCGAAGACATTTCCAAGAATTTAAACAGTTAGAGGGTAAAGAAGATAAGAATTAAAGAAATAAGAGGATATAAGGAGAATATTTTTGAAATTAATATATATAATGTAACACCCCTATTTTTTACATTATAGCAGGCGGAAGCTAATATGGGGTATAGTACTTCAAAGGTACAACGTATAATATAGAAAGAATCATAAGATGTCGTTTTTGAAAAATAAGTTACATTCATTATTTCATCAGAGTTTTACAAAGGAGAGGTTTCCCAATCATCTAAATACAACATTTGACAATGATAACGGTTTTTCCATCTTTAAGTCCTCGCCACTCCGTGCCATTAGTTACCTGAGATAAAACATGCTAAAATGTCAACACAAAGGTTGAGTGAAATCCATAGGGTTAAGTAATATAATTTGAATGCAAGTGCGATATTCGAGTTACGTTGATATACACCCGGTATTGAAAACATATTTATTGATTTGCCATTAGCTTAATAATTTTTGAAGCCTTAGGGTATGGGGATACGTTATAGCCCCTGGGCGTACCTTTGCCAAATTACTCCCGCCGCGTGTTTTAATGATGTACAATGGTTACACGTAACTGGGTTACACAACGGAGAGAGTTCTCAGCCCAAATAGATCTATTCACATCATTCGTGCTTACTACGGAGAGTAATTAACGATTCATGATTATAGGGACTTAAAGGCAAAGCAGTTACTTAGGAAATAGTAAATTGAAATAGCATACAGAAATAATTGCATTCATGTTTATAGCATGTATCCCCCTCGCGGGTTTATAAAAAGATTGAAATAGAAGGCTATGAACTCACCTGAACGGTTATAGGGAAATTAATAGCAATGTATATGAAATGAATAGTAACAGCTTCGTCACAGGCAACCTGTGAATATATGTTAAGTCTTAGTTTGATTGAATATGTAATTTTTGAATATTGATGTTGATTTTAACATAAAAATTATCATAACACCGTTCGGGCCATCATAATTCAGAAGTCATTCAGTAAACGTTTGAGGAGCTAGGGCACTTTAAATCGTAAACCCAACAACTCAGTCAGAACGTAATACCAAGATGAAACTCCTTAATATGAAGCTACCTAGTATTGTGGTATGATATGAATCCGAGACATGATTTTTGAAAGCACATCGATGATGAATGATATAATAGTTATTAACAATAAGCAGGTTTTAAGAATTTTATTCATATCTGGAATGTTAAGCACGTCAAGCGTTAATTAAAGTTATGTCTTGTAATGTTTTGAATGTGTTTTTATGCTTTTTCAAAATGTTACATTTTAAGACCAGTGAGAGTTAAAATTTAAAAAGTGGCAGAATATACCATTGGAGTTTGCAATTTTACGACTTTGGTATCCTCAAGTTTAAACGTTATACCATGTAAACCTTTGTACTTTAAAAAGTGGACATAAATAGACCCTTTTGTAGTTATAAATTTGATTAAAAATGACACTTTATAATCTCCCCGTCACTGGTCGCATTCAAATCCCATAAGGTAAAAATGAGGGTCAAAAGTCAAGGGGTCTTCATAATACACTAGTTAATGCGTATGAAATATAATGTATTACCTCATAATCTCTATAACATAGGTGATGTGCGCTAAAACACACATCATTTATACCCTGGAAAACGCTATTAATTGGACAAAAAATACTAAAATATGGATAATTATCTTGCAAATATGTTGTTTGGTATTTTTATGTCTTGCAGGTATTAAGGATTGAAAACGGAGCAAAAACGGGAATTATCGGGCTCGATTTGATCAAGATCAATTATTATTCAAAGCTAAGACAAAGTCATAATTATTCTCTGAGCATGCCATTAGTAAGAGCGTGAAATTACAAGTTCAATGGTGCCTTCTTTGTTTATTGGGCCAGCCCGTAACCCGTTATATGAGCTGGGCCAGCCCATATTATCTTAAGCCCAAGTTCATATCAACCCAAAGCATGTTGGCCCAACAATAATTGAAATACCTTGGCCCATGACTAAATGAAAATGATGAGGATTAGAAGAAAGTCGGCCCAATATGGAAATGATACTCAGCCCAATAAACTTGTGACAAAGCTTATAACATGAAATGAATTGGAAGATTTTTGTGCTACAAACTCACGTGAAACAAATTAAATCAAGAAATCCTTACGTGATGGTGCATTATGAAGAATTGAGCAAATAAAATTAGGACGCGTGGTAGCTCATGATCCAAGTATACGTTGTGAGTACTAGGTATATTAATATTAAGGTATGATTGGTAATTAATGCCAACCATTGGTATTTTTTGGCTCAAAATTAGCTGCGTTGAATTGAAGCATAACTCGATTGGCCGAGATTTGTTAACATGAGCTGGCAGTCCTTGGAAAAGACAAATCTGACCCTTAATTTGTGGCTTTAAATTCACGCAGATCAGCCCCTTGATTCATTCGTTTTTTTCCTTTTGTTTTCTTTTTTTCATTTTATGCATGTAGTAGTAGTGTAGTTTACAAAATATTAGTCATAGCTTATTTTTAGTTTAGTTTTAGAGCTTATTATACCAGCTTATTTAGTGAGTTTATTGTAATAGATTTTTCCAGCTTATTTGTACTTGGGGCTTAATTATATGAAATGAAGATGGTGTTGTTTCGCTTATTCTTGTGGCTTATTCTCGCATCTTTTTCTTTCTTTTTCTTATTCGATTAGCTTATTTAATAAGCTAGGTTTTATTCTAGCTTATTTCTGTTCGAACAAGTTTCTCTAGCTTATTCAACCTTAGATGTAGCTTAAATAATCAAAATACTCTACGGTTTACTAGTTTTCTTATTCGATTAAACTTAGGGTTATTTGATCTTCTTTTTCCTCTAGCTCGATTCGAATGCTTAACATGTAACACCCCCATTTTGACAAATATAGCAGTGAAAGCTAATCTGGGGTATTGCTTCATAGTACAACAGACATAATCATAGAAAACGAATCGTAAAGAGACATTTTTGGAAAATTTAGTTATCATTCATTTATTCATCAGAGTTTTACAAAAAGAGAGGTCCCAAAATCTAGAAACATAAAGTTTGAATGATAACAGTTTGGCCATCTTCAAGGCCATGTCTCTTCAAATTCATAGGTTTATGATAAACAGTTTGAGTACAAGTTCAATAGTAGGCTACGTTGTTATACACCCATAGTTTGTAATAATTGTAATTGCATTTATAATTATTATGGAAATAATCGAATACAAGTTATCATAAGTGGCAATAATTGCAACACATACAATTATTATAGAAAACAGTATTATTGCCCTAAGCTCATGACATCAATACATTAACATGGAAATCCTCGTAGTGACATTGGTTGAGGAACTAATGTCCCCGTGTAAAGGTAACTTGCCAAGGTTACCCATTGAATCAAATATAGTGCTATTGGTACCAAAAGTATAGGCACACCAACGGGAGTCGTCACACCCCAATAGATCTATCCATAATATTCGCGTTCACTCGCAAGTGACTAATGGTTCATGATTAAGAAATATTGGCAGTAAAGGTGACTTAGGCAATAATAAATCAGGATAACATACTGTTGGAAAAATACTCGTATTCTTGGTTCATAACATGTATCCCCCTCGCGGGTTTATGAAAATATTAGAAGATTTAAAATGCGAGGCTATAAACTCACCTTAACAGGGAATCTGATTGATGGCAAAAGTATATCAAGTGAAACTAACGGCCTTGTCACGCAACCTGGGGTATTATGTCAAGTCTTCGTGTGATGGTTTATGATTCAAAACTTCACAGAGTTTAACATACATATTTGATTTACTAATTTATGGAAATATTGTATCACTGTTCGGGCCATCATAATTCAGAGGTCATGTAGTAAACGTTTGAGGAGCCAGGACACTTTAAATCGTAAATCCAGCAAACTCGTCAAAACGTATACCCAAATGAAACTCCTCACATGAAGATCCCTAGTAACGTGATACGTTGAAGATTTTAAGTTTCTTTAAAAGTAGTCGATGATAAATTACGTTAATTATATAACGTAATTGTTTTATAATGAGTCGATCGATGATTAATAACGATAAATGTGTCGGGTTTTAAAAAAATCAAGTTTTATAATATTAATATATATTTTTATAATTTATATAAAAATATTATATTTTATTTTTTTAAGTTTGCAAAAATGGCAATATATACCCTTGGTTTATAAACTTTTACAAGTTTAGTCCTTTATATATAAAGTATATATAATTTAAACCTTTAACTTTGAAACTTAGCAAGATAGGTCCTTATAGTTATAACTTTGGAATAATGACATTTTCAGCCCCTCTAGTTATAAATTTCAGAAAGTTACGATATATACCCCTTGCATGGAAATAATTTACAAATCAAGTCCAAAAAGCCATGCAAGCTTATTTTAGGATTCCAAATGATATTTTCAGGTTATAGCTTATTAGAATAAGCAAAAATAAGATGTTCTAACGTAACAAAAGTTTAGAAAAATGATTCGTTAGCAAGAAAATCAAAACAGGTCATTTTTAGGGTTTTAACCAAAAACGCATGGGTTTGACGATTCAAGGCTTTAACAAGAGTTCATATAGGATCTTAGGAGTCTTATGAACATTATAAAACAGATCATGAGCTTATTGAACAAGATTATAAGCTTACTTGAGCTAAAATGGGTCGAATGAGGGTTTTTGGGTTTGTACGCCTAGAAACGACTTCAATGGCTTCTTTCTCTTGATTCTTAGCTTAAATTCTGATCTTAGGGACTTCTCTAGATCTTCCTTGATCTGACTTAGAACTCCATTTGAGTGTATGAGGAAATTTGAGGTGTGATTGAAAGGGTTGGTTTCCATTTACAAACTGTAATCCCGATCAACCTCAAACCAGTGAGCATGGTTAGATATTTGAGTCCTCTACAACTTTTAGTTTTACATATTTAGGGGTTACTATACAAAAATTTAGAGATAACAGCCATTTACTATAGGTGTGTAGAATCTGCGTACTTTTGCCATTTCGGCTATAACTAATTCACCCGACATCGAATCGGGTTGAGTCCACCGGAAAAATGATCAAAAGACATAGGGCTACAACCTACTATTTTTACTTAATACCCATAACCTACTGATTTTGCCCAGATCTTACGTTTTATTAACGGATCAGATTCTGAAAACTATAAACTTAGTTTAAGGTGTAATGGGTTTGCTATGATTTTATGATTTTGGTTTAGGGTTAGAATGATTTAGGGATTAGGTTTAGGGTTTAGGAGTTGTGCATTGGGTGTTTGTACCTTGTGTTAAAGTGGTGGTAAGATATAAACTTGATTTAGGAGGTAAAATGACCTAGTTTGTATTTCATGCACAATTGACTTGTACATTGAGCTTTAGAAGGTTATACTAGGGTTTAGGAAGGAAAAAATATTCAAAAGTTTCGCATTGTAACTTGTACACATTCTTTGAACATTTGTACACTTGTTTTGACATGTAATTAGGGTTTTTGGAATAAACATTTAGTGTTTAATGCTTGTTTTGATATAACGTTATAAATGGTATGTTAAATTGATAACGTACTTGGTAAAAATGATATTAGGATATATACTTGACATATTAGGATGTTTACATGATATAAACATAGATATAGTTGGCATTGGTAGGTCGTTTACTTTAGTTATGTAAACTACGTTACATAATGGAATAAAGCAAAAAAATTTCCCGTAAAAAAGGTGGTATAATAGATGGATATTACAGTGCATCTAATTTAATAGATGGATATTACATTGATGAAAATTGCGGTTGTTATAGTCTCCCTCCTTTAAAAGAAATCTCATCCTGAGATTTAGTTGGATGATAGAGTGTTAGTTGCAATAGATAATATATGACTATCTCATAATCTGAAAGAAATATAGAGGTAATGATAATGCTGAAGAAATGGAATTTATTCGTACAAACGGATCACAGATTTGAAAGAATATTGTTCGTAGGTATGCCATATATTTAAGCCTACTCATTTATAATTTGTCACTTACAAACAGAGGCGTCCCAATCCTTGTAACTGAGAATTTATAAACTTATGGCTCGGTGGTTTATAATTTCTTTATTCAAATGAAAAAGCGTCCTAATTCATTTGAATAAGATGATTATAAATCATCCTACCTAAATATTGACACATGATATGATATGAAAACAATGTCATGTATTGTTCTAGAATTATAAGGAATGATGAGGATAATAATGAGACGTCAATCGCGTTGATGTCTTAAAACAAGATGTTATAAGATGAGTATTTTTGTTGTCATTTTCCAATTAGCCAAGAATGTGGCGAGTTACACGTGTTTTCAAAAGTATGAGGCGGGTATTCCAACTCAGAGTTGAATATAAAAGAACTAATAAGATTGATAAGTATGTCAAGTTTCGATATTATTAAAATGAAGTCAAGAAGAAGTTGTGAAGACCATCATTTTGAAGAAGTTTTTCAGGACCTTTGAGGGTTATGGGCCTACTATGCTTCCACTGCACCACTCTGATTCCACTCTAATTTATTTGGTTTTCAGGAAAACTAGTCTATAAAATTTAAGGATTCGTTAAAGGGATAGTTAGGTGGTGACGTGTTTGACCTAATTGGTGATGTTGTTCTTAATGATGAAGACAGAGATATTGGAATGGGTGATTCAACAGGTGTGTATAATGGAGTTACAACTTTACTTATGGATAATTTATCTTACATATCCCAAGATCTTATAGGTGTTGATACTTATGTTACGTGTCTTAAACGAAAGCGATAAGGATAAGGTTTCGATCAATTAGTCTCTGAGTTCAAGAAGTGTGTCCCATAAGATTCTTCATATATAATTGATGGCGATCTTGGATATCCTCAAGGGTCATTTCTAAATCAGAAATCCTAAAATGAACAAAAGCAATCTTGTCTCTCTGTCCCATATGCTTTTCCTATAGTTCAACTATCTATGTATGGGCTTCCTTAAGTTTGGTTTTTAAAATCTCTTGGTATGATTATCCAACCATTAACAAGTCTTTCTTCTATTTTCTCAATATAGTAAAAAGAGAGTTCTTCTAAGTAGTTTAAAATATTTTCAATCTGTTTCTCAAGGTGTTTTACACGCATCTTGATAGAACTTTTCCCTAATTCATATATCTGTGGTGGGGTAGGAGTATAAGTTGAGAAAGATGGCGGTACTAGGATACAGGCTTGCTTTCGAGATGAATTAGATAACGTAGTTGAGGAAGAAGATGGGGGATGGATTTGCTTCTTAGGTGGCAATAATTCTTCAGGAACAAAGAAATATCAGGGATCAAACAATAGTGATGGTGGTAATACCAGAGATGGAGTCAAAATAATTAGTGGAGTAATAGGATCTGGTGGTGGAATAGGTGATTCCTTAGCATAAAATGCTTGCATGTTCTTCAGATATGGATTATTGTAGAAAGGTGAGGATACAGGTGGGATTTCATCATTCTTAGAATTTTCCGAAAAGTCAGAGGAGATGTTTCCCGGTGTGGCTGGGAAATAGTTCGGTAAAGTTGAAGTATAGTCAAGAATATTTGCAGAGGAAAAAGCGCATTCCTCATCAACATCAGATGGGGTAGGATGGGTGGGGGAAGACATGACTGTCTAACAACCCAGTAAAATAGTATAAGTTTTTTAGTATAATAGTAGTGTATTATCTGCCATGAAAATTTCTTACACATACTATTCTGGAAACTGTAGTGGCACGGAGGACTTTCTTGGATGGAAAAAGTAGTTATAGTTTAGGTTTTACCCTTGTTCTATATAACTATGAGCTCTGATACCAATC